>JAOQML010155061.1:0-13973 GCA_027568935.1 Erythroxylum urbanii | reverse complement strand
CCAAATTAATGATCATTGATAAGAGTAAAAAAAATGTATACCAAAGTTTAAGTGTTAAGTGATGTGACACGCCACCCGCGTGGGGCACGGATTTGGATATCACTATCGATATCGGGTTCGGGTCCAGCGGGAGTTGGGGTGTTACATATTAAACCAAACAGAAGATACTGAAGTCAAACCAAAATTAAAGAAATTAGAACTAAACAAAAGACATAGCATATAAAAAATAATATAAAACCAAATACACATGAAATGAAATGCACTCACAAATAAGAAACAACAAAATTTTAAAGTTTAAGGGATAAGAAAAGCTTATTCCAATGATGGTGGTGACAGTGATGGTGTAGGAGCTCTAAAATTGTTCCTCCGACAGAAGTTGAGGAACTTTCTCTTTAAGCTACATTGCTCCTTATGCACTGTTCGCATTTGTGTGCTGAGCTCATTTAATTTAGATGTCATCCGTTATTGGTTAGAGGCTATTTGTTCAAGGGTTTGTTAGAGTTGGTCAACCTCCACTAATGCGTTTGGTTCTGCTGTTGCTGCTTCGTCCTCTAGATCCTGAACTGCTCGAGATGTGGAAGGTCGAGATGCGGCTGTATTGATGCTTCTCCTGTTTCTCACCACAGCACGTATCTAAGGATTACGGAGTTCCATAAAAGCCTCCACAATCTCGAGACACCTAAAAAATGATATGTCAACCATATCATGTGGCGTTGTATGCACCTCTTCCAAATTATGGTTATAAAAATGAGCTAAAGCAGTAATAATATGCCCTATTCCAAAGTATGAACTCTTTTTATTGACAACACTAATGATTGATCTAAATATTCTAAAAGATGTGTTAATTCTAACCTTTTGATCCATGTACCATAAGAAGAAAAGTTCTTTAGCCTAATTTATGCAGTTAAACACATGAATTTATGCAACATCAAATGTTCGACAATACGTATTAAAGCATTCGGTGCATTGCGTGAATCAAAACTGTCTTCTCCCATTAAAATTTTTCAATAAGCATCCACATCAAAATCAATATGATCACCTAAAACTTTTATGTTTTGGAAATAAAAAAGATGACGCATGAAATTATAATCTAGTTTGTACACATCACTGAATAATCTAAACTAAAAGACATCCATTTTTAGGGTGGAACGAATAATAGTGAAAAATTCAACTGCCATCATAGGGTGAATATGCATGTCACATCGGATGAACCCATTCCACCCTATTTTGTCAGCTAGTTGCTCAATCATTATCCTCACTCCTATGTTCTCTAACAATTCAAAATCAAAATACCTAGGAGTCATTATTCCCCTATTCTTAAAATCACGGAAGCACATACCTTTGTCTTTCGAGTAAATCAGGAAAAAAGATCGGTAAGTTGCCGCCAAATCGCTGTTGCCTTCACCAGAAACTTGACGGCGCACTTCATCACCTAATTTCAAGCCATCATCTTCTTCGGTGCCATTGTTATAGAAAAACCTGCAAGAACAAGAGAGAGAAAGTGAAATTCAAGCTTTAGAGAGAGAGAACAAAAAAAACTTACCTAAATCCTTATTGTTTGGAAAGATTAATGCATGAAAAAAATGAAAAGAATGTAAGAATAATGAAAGAATTGAAGAAAATACCAAGAATCTAAAGGGAGATTGAAGAGTTTTAGAGAGTGAGAGGAGAGAAATTCGTGGGTAGGAGAGAGAGAGGATGAAAATTTTGAAGATAGGGTGAGAAAAAAATGGGAGGGAAACTTAAGTTTCCCTTCAGTGTGGGATTCCCACGCTCGTGGGAATTCCCATAATTCCCATGAGCGTAGGATTCCTCTTCAAAAACTTTCTAGAGAGGATTCCCATATTCGTGGGAATCATTACAATTCCCACGAACGTAGGAAATCTCTCCATAAAGTTTCTGGAGAGAAAACCCATGTCCGTGGAAATTGTAGTGATTCCCACGAATGTGGGAATCCTCTCTAGAAAGTTTCTGGAGAGGAATCCCATGCTCATGGGAATTATGGGACTTTATGGAGAGATTTCCCACGTTCGTGGGAATCACTATAATTCCCACAGATGTAGGAATTGATGATCCTCACAATTCAAACCTTCGTCCAAGGTTTCATGAATTCTCCATGATCCTAAAACCTACAAACACATTAATATAATATCATCAACAAGAAATTTGAAAAGAAAACAAATTAAAATTTAAACAAAATCAACACGAACATCAATCAATCTTAATTTGGAAATAATCAAACCAAAGAACTCAAACAAAAACTAGACAAGAAAACAACACAAGAGATTAAACATGTTAAGTTAACATCATTAGCTGTACCATTCAACATATACTCATGAAAAAGTGGAAGATAGGAAAGAGATAACTTCCCTTGCTTGTGGATATGTCCCTCCATAATATAGTTTATAGTGGTGCCCATTGACCTTGAATATTTCCTTATTATTATTTTCCAGCTCCACAGCTCCATGGGGAAACACTTAAAGAATTTTAAAAGGCCCACTCCATCTTGACTTGAGCTTTTTAGGAAATAGTCAAAGTCTTGTGTTAAACAAAAGTACTAAATTCTCACTCTTAAATTGATTCTTCTTGATATGGCCATCATGCCACTTCTTAGCCCTTTCTTTATATAACTTAGCATTTTCATAAGCATCATACCTCAACTCTTCCAACTCGTCGAGGTGTAACAACCACTTTTCACCTGGTAGTTTCCAATCCATGTTCAATTTCTCGATTGCCTATATGCTCTATGCTCCAATTCCAATGGTAAATGACATGTTTTGCTATATACAAGCTGATATGGTGTTGTGCCTATAGGGGTCTTGAAGCTGTTCTGTAAGCCTACAATACATCATCTAGTTTCGTTGACCAATCTTTCTTGAAATGTTCACTGTCTTCTCTAAAATCTTTTTTAGTTCTCTATTCACCACCTCCACTTGACCACTAGTTTGGGGATAGTACGGGGTAGCCACTTTATGATAAACGTTGTATCTTCTTAGAAGGTTCTCAAACAGTTTGTTGTTAAAGTGACTTCCCCCATCACTTATGATTGCTCTAGGCATCCCAAATCTAGTAAAAATCTTCTTAATGAACTTCTGAACCACCTTGTTATCATTGGATGGAGTAGCGGTCGCTTTAACGCATCTAGAAACATAATCAACTCCAACCAAGATATAGGTATTGCTTTCAGAGGGGGGGAATGATCCCATGAAGTCCAGCATCTCGTTTTGATATGTTGCCAACTCTTTGACATCTATCGCACTTGAGCACAAAATCTCGAGCATCCTTAAGCAGAGTTGGCCAATAGAATCCACACTCCAAAATCCATACAGCAATCCTATTAGCTCTATAATGCCCTGCATACGGTGAGCTATGACATTAAGTTAAGATCTCAGGCATTTCATCTTTAGGAACACACCTGCAAATTAAACTATCAGTACAAATCTTATAGAGTATAGGTTCGTCCTAAATATAATGAGCGCACTAAAATAAGAAACACTTCCTTTGTTGATATGATAAATCGGATGGAAGAATACCATCTAAGAGGTAATTTGCAATATCTACAAACTAAGGCAGGAAAGGGTTATCTACCATCATTAAAGTCTCGTCAAGAAAGCTTTCCTTAATTTCCTCTTCTTCTTCATGATGTCCAACTTCAAGTCTTGATAAGTGATCCGCTGTGACATTTTTTGCTCCTTTTTTGTCTTTAATTTCAATATTGAACTCTTGAAGCAGGAGTACCCATCGAATAAGTCTAGCCTTGGCATCCTTCTTAGTGAAAAGGTAACACAATGTTGCATGGTCTGTAAAAACAATAACTTGTAAACTTAACAAATAAGAACAAAATTTTTCACAAGTAAATAACATCGTAAGTAGTTCTTTTTCAATAGTTGTATAATTCAATTGTGCTCCTGTCAATGTCTTGCTTGCATAATAGATAGCATGCAACCTCTTCTCCTTTCGCTGACCTAGTACATACCCAACTGCATGGTCGCTTGCATCACACATAATCTCAAATGGAAGAGACCAATCTGGTGATGTCAGAATTGGTGCTGTTATAAGTGCCTTCTTCAACCTATTAAAAGCATTCAAACTGTCATCATCAAAAACAAAAAGCACATCTTTTACCAATAGATGAGTCAGAGGTTTTGCAATAAGGGAAAAATCTTTAATGAACCGTTGGTAGAACCCTACATGACCAAGAAAAGCTAGGACACCTTTGATGTTAGAGGGAGGTGGTTCCTTTTCAATTACTTCTGTCTTAGCTTGATCCACTTTAATCCCTTTATATGAAATCTTATAGCCTAATACGATTCCCTCTTAGACCATGAAATGGCATTTTTCCCAATTTAAAACTAAATGTGACTCCTCACATCTTTGGAGCACTATATCTAAGTTCAACAGGCAATGATCAAAAGACTCTCCAAAAACAAAAAAATCATCCATAAATACCTTCATAAAGTTTTCAATTATGTCTGCGAATATGGCGATCATGCACCTTTGAAATGTAACAGGTGCATTACGTAAACCAAAAGGCATCCTTCGATATGCAAAAGTTTTGTATGGACATGTAAAAGTGGTCTTCTCTTGATCTTCCGGATATACAAATATTTGATTATACCTTGAATATCCATCCAGAAAGCAATAAAAAGAATAGCCAGCTACTCTCTCAATCATTTGGTCCACAAAAGGTAAAGGGAAATGATCTTTCTTGGTGGCCAAATTTAATTTTCTATTGTCAATGCACACTCGTCACCCTGTGATAGTCCTAGTGGAAATCTTTTCCCCTTCTTCATTTTCTATCACTGTCATGCCACACTTCTTTGGCACACACTATATTGGACTCACCCACTCATTATCTGAAATGGGGTAAATTATTCCTACATCTAGAAGTTTCACCACTTCCTTCTTTACAACCACTTATATATTCAGATTTAACCTTCTCTGTCATTCTCTCACAGTTCTACCTTCTTCCAAGTTAATTCTGTGCATCACCACATTGAGGTTAATCCCCTAAATATCATAAATTTGCCACCCTATAGTTCTCATCATGTTCCTAATAGTCTCCACCACTTTCTCTTCTTGCTCACAATTTAATTCATTGGAGCTAATGATAGGTAAAATGTGGTTCTTTCCTAAAAAGGTATATCTCAAATGGGAAGGTAAAGGTTTAAGCTTTAAAATGGGAGGTTTAACGGTAAAAGGTGGTGTAGGTGCTCCAGCTCTCTCTAATTGTTCTAGCTCCACTTCCTCACAAACATCCTCTTCCTTCGCACTTTCATCTTTGTATACTCCATTCACCTCATCAAATCCTTCTTTAATTTCCTTCACATACTCAACTTGCTCACCACCAATTCTCAACATAAGTTTTTTTTTATGAACATCAACTAATGCCCTACCAGTATTTATAAAGGGCCTACCAAAAATTAACGGACAATTTTTATCCACTTCAAAATCCAACATAACAAAATCAACTGGAATTATAAATTGATCCACTTTTACTAATACATCTTCCACAACTCCAAATGACCATTTTATTGATTGATTCGCAAGCTGAATCAGTATGGAAGTTAGCTTGACCTCTCCTAATCCCAATTTCTTAAAAATAGACAAAGGCATTAAATTAATACTTACACCTAAATCACATAAACATTTGGAAAATTCAAAATTGCCAACAACATAAGGAATAGTAAAGCTCCCTGGATCTTGCAATTTTGAAGGCATTTGATTTGAAATAATAGAACTACAGTTCTCCATCAATGTAACTATATGATTGCCTTCCCAAGTACGTTTGTGCATGAGTATATCCTTCAAAAACTTCGCATACTTGGACATGCACTCCAAAGCTTCCACCAATGACAAATTAATTTATAGTTTCTTCAGCATCTCTAAAAATTTGGAAAACTAGGTATCCACCTGATGTTGCTTCACTCTTTATGGATATAGGAGTTTGGGCTTGTACGGTGGTGGTGGTACATATGACCTGCCCTCTCCCTTTTCTTCTTCTATCTCTATACTATTCTGTTTTTCTTGGCCGTCCTTTTTTGCACTTGGTTCTTCCATTTGCTTGCCATTCTAAAGTGAAATTGGTTTGAGTTGCTCCCTTCGAATAACCTCATTATTGCTGGGTAAGTAACCTGTATTTCCTTAAAATAAAGCATCAGTAAGTTGATGTACCTAGACTTCTAAATTATGGATTAACAAAATATGGTTCTTCACAATCTGATCAAAATTTGCCTCCATCCTTTGTTGACTTTCCTCCTGGCTTTCATACATCTTTTTTTTGACTCTCTGCTTAAACTACCAGTTTGGAATTAAGCATCTCCATAAACTTGTCCAACGTATTTTCCAACGCTCTGATTCGCTCTTGCTGGAATCCTGGCAGTCCTTGTGATCTTTGTTGGCAACCTGTATTATTATTACTCCACGAAAAGTTTGGGTGGTTTTTCCAACCCAGATTATATGTGTTTGAATATGGGTTATTACCTTGCTATGGCTTGCCTAGATAGCTTACCTGTTCGGTCCCGCTAGCTCCCATTAGGAAACATTCTGCTGAGCTGTGGTTGTTCTCCCCACACAGTTCACATTGTGCTTACATTGCCTTAACTACTGAGGTGGACGTTCCTTGCATATTGTGTAGTTGCTTCGTCAAAGATGTGATTTGATCTTGCAAGGCAATAACTGAGTCAATAGGTATCATACCTTTTTGTTACTTCTGTCCTTATCTACTCCTCTCGCTCGACCATATACAGTTGTTGTTTGCCAACTCCTCCAATAAATCATAAGCTGTTTCTACCATCTTCCTCATTAGTGAACCTCCAACTGCTGCATCAATTAAGCCCCTTGTGCTCGGATTCACTCCATTATAAAATGTTTGAAGCAGAAATTCCTTCGGGAGGTTATAATGGGGACAACTTCTTTGAAGTTATTTAAATCTCTCCCAAGCTTCGTAGAGAGATTCTCCATCACTCTGTTGGAAATTTGTTATCTCCTTGATAATCCTCGTCATCTTTGTTAACCAAAAATATTTGGCGAGGAATGCTTAGGTAAGCTGCTCATAAGTCATGATCTAGCCTAGATTCAAAGAATTGTACTATACTTTAGCCAGATCCTTCAACGTGAATGAAAATGCTTATAGCTTCACCTCATTGTCAGGCATTTTATTGAATATAAATGTGTCACAGGTCTCTCAAAATTTTGCGATGTAGGCATTCAGATCCTCATTGGATAGCCCGTAGAATTGCACACTGTTTTGGAGAATGTTGAGTAGCGTTAACTTTATCTCAAAATTATTTACTGAGACTATCGATCTCGCCACTCCTTGAGGACTAAACCTTGCCCTCATGAAATCCATTAATGTTCGCTCTGGTCCTTCTTGCTCTCCTTCTTCAACCATATCTTGATTTGAAAATTTTAGACACTTTTCCCTTCTTGTTTCTCTTTCGTGCTTCTTAATATTGGGGAATTCGTCTTTAATAACTTCTTTCGTCCTTCGTGTGCTCCTTGTGTTCATGCACCTGTAAATACATAATGAAAAGTGTCAAAAACTCTTAAATCAAAGTAATCTAAATTAGACACGATGCTCAACAATCAATCCCTAGCAACGATGCCAAAAACTTGTTGAAGGTAAAACCTATCAACTTATTTTACGCTCAAAAATTGCAAGTGAACGGGTCACGACTTGTAGTTAAAAATCGCGGATATCGATCCCATATGGATTGATGCCTAGACACTACTTAATTTAGACACAACTTTGTTTAAGAAACGAAATTGTTAAATGCAAATAATCTGGAAAATTAAATCAAAATTAAAAGACTAATGTAAACAATGGTAAGAGGCGTGCAGTTAGATGCAACAAAACCTTGAGGTCTCGAGTTTGAGTACCAAAGAGGACAATACTAGGTTATGGTTGTGTGCAAACTTGAGGTATGTGGGGCCCAGTTTGCCCCTGTACGCAAAACATGGACCTAACATCTGTTATGTTTGCCCTCTAGGAACTTGACCTTTACCATTACCAGCCTGTACAAAAACTGCCTCTTGGTCTAAACCTAGACTGTCTCGATCTAGTCTGTGAGCGAAATGATCTATTCTGGCATTTACTGAATCTCCTGTTAGAATCAACTTGAGACTCACCATATCTCTTAATTATAAACTCCTACCTATACTCTCCTTGTCCATCCTTCAGTAATTGTTCAATTCGAATTAAAGCAGCTCTCAGCTCAATAAAACTACTCAAATTAGTGATAGTTAACCTCGTTCTAATCTCCATATTCAGTCCATCCTTAAACCGCCTACACTTATCTTCCTCTGTGGGAATTAAAGCAGTAGCATACCTCATTAACTCATTAAACCATACCTTATACTCTGCTACAGTGAGATTGTCCTGCTTTAAATCTAGAAACTCCTTTATCTACCTATCCAGGTAGATTTTTGGCATATAGTTCTCTTTAAAGACCTTCAAAAAATCTTCCCATGACAATCTACAAAGTCAGATGGAACTGCCAGGAACAGTCTTCTACCACTGATATGCTAAAGCTTGCAATAATGAGACTGCATAGTTAAACCTCTCGTTAGACTCACAGTCCATCTGAACAAATAACCTTGCTATTCTCTCTAACCAACCTTCTACCTCAGAAGGATTTGTACTTCCATAGAAGTCCACAGCCCCCTACTTCCTAAGCTTATCATACCTCCTCTCTCTCTCCTTTTAGGAATTCTCTGAGGCATTAGGTTAGACTGGGTATTAAAGACTCTCTATTGGCTCTTACAGACTCAAGGTCAGCTGACTCTGTAACTTGATCTCCTATAACGGATGACTTATAATAAATAATAATTGTGATCATTATACGAGTCTCTTACTATATATCATGTCTATATGTTCTTATATGCCCCTAAGGATGCCAAACTATGCTTTTATACCAAAAATTTTAGCACACCACCTCCATAAAGCATATTCTCGAACATCCAGAGGACATTCAAGAACATGCCCTATGAAAATGGCATGCTAAAGCAATCACATCAACTTATTATAACATCATACAGAACATAAGTAGTTAAAACATCAACTTTTGTCATTTCATTCACAAACTTAATTTACACTATAGCATTACACTTCATAATACCTATATTTTCAATACTAAAAATATCTGAGAGTTTACCACTCTTTTACAAGATATTCTACATGAAATGAGAAACTATACAGAAGTATTAGATCTAAACTTCTCAGTATCAGCTGATCAGACCTTTGAGTCATACTTGATTTCCAAAATTGACAGAACTAGACTTTTACTAATTTGCCTTAGAAACTAGGTCTTCTTTGTACCTAAAAATCAACGTTGCAATTTTGTTGAGTTTGCAATCTCAGTCAATGAACCATCATCGATGTGCTCACTCATTCAGAACACCAACATCATAAATATAAGCCAAATTCACAACATACCTCATCTCAACAATATATCATGAACTTTACTCATTTCATATACTCATTTCAGAATAAGTTGATCATTTATCTCAATCATTCATATCATCACAATTTAGAAATTTATTGCAATCCTTCACACAATACATGTAAAGGTATCTATATTTTTAAATACATATGCACAGGTGACTCCACTTTTATTTTTATTTTGTTATGACTGAGAGCCTTTTTACTGTCCCGTATCCATTGTGGATACCGGGCTCATTTCATTTACTGTATCATACCCATTATGGATACCAAGCTCATTAATAACTGAGCCAGTGGCCCTTTGTGCACATTTCTGAGCTTTAAGTTCTTTTTTCTCACTGGTCACTCCAATCACAACTCCTTTATCTGATTATGCATAACAATGTAATGAAATGCATCAATTCACATTATATGCAATTAATAACTTTCATTTATTAAACACAGTCATTTATCATATTCTTCAGATCTAAGTCCGACATTCAACAATCAGTTGAGTACATATATTTTTCTATATTCACATACAATTCGGAAACACTCCCAATACAGTCTCAAATATCAAACTCCTCTAGTCATCAATGTACAAAATTATCACAATCATATCAATAATAGTTCAGTAGTTGAAATTTAAATAGAAACAAATTAGTCACGGTGAGAAAACATCTAGGTTGACTCACAATAAGCTCCAGATAACCTATTGCCTTAACGACCCGGCAATGTCTGGATGCTGATGTTCTATTTGGGCTTCTTTAATCATGCAATACACACATATTGTACACATTACTAATTTTATCGATGATATAAATATTCAATCAAGCACATGTATATGTGTCATGTTCAATGCATGCTCAATTGACTTTTCTTGGGTATGTATCCGTATTCACAAATCTTAACTATTCATACATCATAACTTGGATATAACTAGTTTGCAATTAGGTTTATACCTTAAGTATACTTGATTATTCTAAATTCATCAATCATTCTTTCACCAATCCTTTTCTAGCATTATAAAATCACACAATATTAAAATTTTTATTCATTCGTACCTAATACACCTTACTCAAGTCGTTTGGATCACAATTTTATTCTTAAGAATGCCTTTATTCCTTTAACAACTCTTAATTTCTAGATTTAGATTCATTGAAATCAAACAATCCTTTCTTTAAGCCATAACATCAATTAACAACCTAAACATATCAAACACTTTACCAACTAATCTATCATCAAACTAGGTTCATTTCAAGCCTTAATCAAGTCTAAATGCACCAAAGTAAAATAACTTATCCTTAGTTGGTTCAAAAATCACAAAAAAAAGAGAAAATTTCACTTCCAATACATTGCCCACGATCATGGAGGCCTTCCCATAATCGTGGGATGTATTATCCAAAAATTTATTCTCCCTTTACCTTCAAAATTTTCCAAATTTTAACCCCTTCATATTAAACTCAAAACATCTTCTTCATAGTTCATTATTTACACCTCAATTCCTTATAATCAATTCCAACTTAAGATCATCCATACAACAATTCATAAACTATTATTTACCATGTACACCAAAAATAGAACATGATTGTATCTATTCATTTTTCAATATTCCGGCACTCATTAAACACCATTATCATAATCAATCCATCCCTAGATAATCATCATAAATGCTTCTATTAAAACAAACCACGAAGATTAACATTTTACTTACTTGTTCAGCTCGAAAGCTTCCTCAAATCATCAAGTAACCTAGCTCTCCAAGCTTACATGATCATCAAAAATTTAAAGTGGAATCAGTTGGTTTTTCATCAACAAGAAGAAAACAACGAAATTTTGTAGTGATAAGCTAAAGGATTTTGGAAAAAGTTCAAAAGTTGTGAGGTTTGGGTGAGAGTGCCATGAACGAAGAAGGAGAAGAAGAGAGAATATAGCAAAAAGTAGAAATGAAAGAGAAGATGGTTGTCTTATGGTGTATATTGTTAGATAGGTCTGTGGCAAGTGTTATAACACTTGTCATATAAAGACACTTACCACATGTCTTCTACTTATGGTACCAAATGTCTCTTAATAATTGGTCCATTCATCTCTCAATCTCCAAGCCTTTTTCACCCAATTATCTAATCCATTTGTTACTAAATCATAATGCCACATGTCACTTATTTCTACTGCCATATGTCACTTGTCTTATCATTTGATATTTTTCCTAGTCCAAATATACAAATTAATTCATAAATCTCTCAATTTTAACAATTGATTCCAATTTACTAATTGTACTTTATACAACCAAAATTTAAAAAATAAACAATACATAATCATTTTAAATCTTTCATACCCCAGAATATGTCAATTGAGTGTATAAACAATCTTTGCAACGTGTATAAAATCATAATTCATATGTGTAAGCTAATGGTATGCATGTGTATGAAATGCATTTCATAATTTCTCGATGCTATTTCTCATGTATAACGGTCTAGGGTCCTAACCCTTAGTATGGAAAATGGGCTATTACAGCTTAGTTTAATTTTGTCTTATTGAATTTTCCGCTTTACAATTATTGAATTAATTTCCAATATTTACTTTCGTTGTTCACTTATGCAGTGTTTATGTTTTCTTATTCTTTTCTCTTGGCCTTAGACGACTTAGGATTACGCTAGTACCCTCCTCATAGGAATTAATACTACAAAGTACAATCATTGCACTTGCGGATTATTGAGGATTTTATAAATTGTAAACCTTGCTCAACACAAAGGTAGCACTAACTTACATATTTGTCGCCATCATAACTACTTCTATGGTTGTTGGTCTTTATTTTTTTTGACCATAATGTAGCCTCACTATTGGTACAATAGAAGGATTTCAATGTTAAGAATCCATTTGCCTATCATTACTACATATTACTACTTGGCTTTATGATATTACTTATCTTTAATAAGTTATCACCATTCGTTATACTCGCCAGTCATTCTTGCTAACTAATCTTTGATTTCTATTATTCATTAATCTGGACTTTGATATATGGATTGCTCAAAATCCCTCCCTCTAATGGTGTACTTCCACGATCTCTAATGCATACAAAGAGCTTGTGTTTCTTAATATATAGGTTCTCACTAGATTAAATAAGAAATTTGTTCATTTTCTGACAGCTCGTGACTGTTAGATAGCCTTAAGTTTTCCCCATAAATGTAGCTAATAAGGAAAAAAATGGTAAAAAGTGATAAGGAATGTGTAAAGCAAAATGGAAGCTCATCTAAATATTTAAGGTAGTATAGAGTTGATATTCATTAAAATGGACAAAAGTACACTTGTAAGTCGTCAGCTTATCTCATTCATCTACAATACTTAGTATTATAGAGAAAAATTTACTGAAAGCATCATCTAAACTGATTTGCTCACCACTACAAAGATATTGGTAACAAAAATCCAAACTTGACATAACTCTAGGACTAAGAAGATGTGACACCACTCTACTTGGCTGCAAAATTCACCCACGAAGACATAACATGTTTGAACCATTGAACCCCTCACACCACTCCTAAAAAGAGCTTTGTTTGAACATAGCATAATACGTCATATTCCTAGCTTATAGATCTTTGTTCCTTTCATATATTTCTGTGGAGAAAACAATATGACTCGAAGAAGACCCAAGTGGAGAATCCTGATGTATATAGTCCAGAATACACCACTCAACCACTCATACATATTGGATATCTAAAAAGAATATACGAGACCAAGCTAATGAACAAGCAAGCTGATGAACTTGTTTGCCTGTTATAATGAACAAGCAAGCTGATGAACTTGTTTGCCTGTTATATATAACAGCTCAGGATCAAAAAATGTAAAAGGGTTTATGATAACTATGTTTTCAATAGCTATCAGTATGGGTATATCTGAGATGGTTTATGAGATCATCAAGGAATTCCTAATGTTATTTTCATAGACAACAAGGACCGCTTCATGTCTCATATAGTAGTTCAAAACTAGAAAGAAAATGTTTATAACTTGATACATCAAATGTAGCTGTAAAAGAATACAACCTTATCAGCTATAGATAACATTAAAAATAGCCTTTTGCATCTAGCGGCCAAGTTGGAGCCACCAATTTCAAGTTATGGAACAATTCTTCAATTGCAAAGGGAACTACAATGGTACAAGGTCAAATTATAAACTCTATATCATGTTTCTATTCCATTCTTTTTGCAAATGATTTATTCTTTTTGGTGTAGGAAGTGGAAGATGTTGTTCAACTATCATATAAAACAATGCCAAACTCAGAGAATCAAACTCCAAAACATTTGTTCATTGAAGGGCACAAAGAATTAGTTAAAGAGGTCAGGAAACGGATCAAGGACAACTCAGTCGTGCTCCTTTATGGCCTTACTCATCACCATAGTTGTAGCGCCCCATTACCGCAGGGTACACACCTGGACGCCCGCAGGTCATTGTAACACCCCACTCCCGCCTGACCCGAACCTGATATCGACAGTGATATCCGAATCCGTGCCCTGCGAGGGTGGCGTGTCACAACACTTCACTAAACAAAAGTCGGTAT
>JAOQML010155021.1:0-13978 GCA_027568935.1 Erythroxylum urbanii | reverse complement strand
GGATAAATTTCCCGACATTAAGAAGCACGAAAGAGAAATAAGAAGGGCAAAGCGTCTAAATTTCTCAAATCAAGATATGGCTAAAGAAGGAGAGCAAAGAGGGAAAGAAAGGACACTCATAGATTTCATGACGCCAGGGTTTAGTTCTCAAGGAGTGGAGAGGTCTGTAGTTCCAGTGAATAATTTTGAGATAAAGCCAGTACTACTCAACATTCTTCAAAACAGTGTGCAGATCTACGGGCTATCCAACGAGGATCTGAATGCCCACATCGATATATTCAGATTCAATAGAATGTCTGACGATGTGGTGAAACTGTGACTATTTTCATTCACGTTGAAGGATCGGGCTAAAGCATGGTACAATCCTTTAAATTCAAGTCAGATCACTAATTGGGAGCAACTTGCCTAAGCATTCCTCACCAAGTATTTTCCTTTGACAAAGATGACTAGGATTATCAAGGAGATAACAAATTTCCAGCAAAATGACGGAGAATCTCTTTATGAAGCTTAGGAGAGATTTAAGAAACTTCAGAGGAGATGTCCACATCATAACCTCCCGAGGGAATTTATACTTCAAACATTCTATAATGGAGTGAATCCTAGCACAAGGGACACAATTGATGTAGCAGTTGGAGGTTCACTGATGAGAAAACGGTAGAAGTAGCTCATGATTTGTTGGAAGAGCTAGCAAGCAACAGCTGCATGTGGTAGAGTGAGATAAGTAGACAAGGACAGAAGGAACAAAAAGGTATGATAACTATTGACTCAGTTACTGTCTTACAGGCCCAGATCATGGCTTTGATGAAGCAGCTAAACAATATGTAAGGAGCGTCTACCTTAGCAGTTAAGGCAATACAAGCACAATGTGAGTTGTGTGGGGAGAACAACCACAGCTCAGCAGAATGTTTCCTATTAGGAGCCAGCGGGACTAAACAAGTAAGCTATTTAGGCCAGTCATAGCGAGGTAATAACCTATATTTGAACACATATAATCCAGGTTAGAAAACCACCCAAACATTTCTTGGAGTGACAATAATACAGGTGGCCAACAAAGACCAAAAGGACTGCCAGGATTCCAGTAAGATCGAGTCGGAGCATTGGAAAGCAAAATGGATAAGATGATGGAGGTTTTAAGGTCCAAAATGGTAACATAAGAAGAGAATCATAAGAGGATACATGCAAGTCAGGAGGAAAATCAGAAGAGGATGGAAGCAAAATTTGATAAGATTTTGAAGAATTATGCATCATCTATCCATAATCTAGAAGTTCAGGTAGGCCAACTAGCTAACGCTTTATCTTCGCGAAATGCAGGTAGTCTACCAAGCAACATTGAGGTGAATCTGAAGGAAAGAATCATGACCATTATTCGGATAGAGAAAGAAGAAAGCAAACATAGGGAGAAAGAAGGAAACAAGTAAGAAGAACAAACAGTGTTGAAAGTCCTTCCAAGTGGAGCAGTAAGCGAGCCAATTAAGGAACTTCAGCTTAGACTTCCATATCAAATTTTTGCTCAGTGGATGCCATCTGCAAGTGAAGTAGCTCAAAATTCTAAGGAAGGGGAGTTAAACAAGATGACAGACATAACAAATCAACTCCAGACACAGCTCATGTTAAAGAGGTCACTGAAAGAAGAGGTTATCAATCACATATCAGGAGGAAGTCCGTATGTAGTACAGAAGAAAGAAGACCCAAGAGACTTTTTCATTCCGTGTAGTATAAATGAAGTAAGATAGATCGAGCACTTACGGATTTGGAAGCAGGTATCAATATGATTCCGTATTCATTCAGTCAGAAGTTAGGTCTAGAAGAGCCAGAGCTGACTAAGACATTAGTAAAAACAACTGACAGGACGATACATTTACTGAAGGGGCTAATCAAGAATGTGCAGCTACACATTGATAAATTTACCTTCCCTACAGATTTTTACATATTGGATATTAGTGAAGACGAGAAAACTTCTATAGTTTTAGGGCAACCGTTTCTAGCTACTGTTCGTGCGATTATTGATGTTGATAAGGGCGAGTTAATATTGAGAGTAGGGAAGGAGCAGTTAACATTCAAGGTATCGAAGAAAAATTATCGTCTTACACCATCCCTGACAGATATCAAGGAACCTGAACTCCAAGGGGATGGGAAAATATTGAGGACCTCGGAAATGCATTCAGGAAGAAATAAACGTGTAGGAGAAGGTGAAGAAAGGAAACTAATGATGAAGGTGGAGCCTAGAATAAGGTAGCCCCCGTACAAATTCTGAGATTAGTTTATGCACCTCTATCATTCTGATCATTCATGACTTTAGGAATAAAGCAATATTACTCACAGGTATTTTGATTTTGAAGTATTAGAAAATATAAAAGTGAGACGTTGACTTGAACTATTAGCTGCGAACATAGGGTGAAATAGATTTGTTTGGTGTGACGTACCTATTTCTGCCACCATATCTTTAAATTTTTTCACAACAGTTAGGTATAATTCTAAAATGGATTTGTTCTAGTTTAGGTTAGGTGGAAATGTTTTTAAACTTGTTTACTCTGTCATGTGTGAATTGTTTAACTTGTCGAATACAAAAATCTTAGATGGTCATGCAGATTTTGACGTAGATGCTTATTGAAACATTCTTACGGTTGAAACCCATTTTGATTCACGTAATGCACCGAACTCTCTGATTCGGAGTGCTAAGCTTTTGTTATTACATAAATTCATATGCCTGACTGTGTTTAATAAAGCAGAAATCAATAAATGCTCAGCTAAAAAACTTTTCTTTTTATGTTGCATGGATGGAAAGCATAAAATCAACACTCCTTATAGAATTTTTCGATCACTAGTGAGTGTGATTACTAAAAAGAATATGTCTTTTGGGATGGCTCATATTGCTTATGCTTTGGGTGTATTTTATAATGTTAATATGGAAAATTTGCATATTGTTCCCCACGACATGTTTGATATAGTCTATTTGAGACGCGCTGAGACTGTGAAGGTCCAATCTACAGAACTTTACAATCCTCAGACATGCACTGTAGTGAGGAGCAAAAGGGGTGCCAGTGCAGTCGTGGACCGACCCTCCACATCCAGCGCAGCTCTAGAACTAAAGGAAGAAGCAGTAACGGATGAACTGAGGGAACCAGCAGAGGCTGATTGATATCAATCGATTCTTGACTAAATAGTTACAAATCAACAACGGATGACATCTAAACTCAATGAACTCGACACTCAAATGTGGCAGGTTCACAAGGAGCAATGCAATTTGAAGAAGAGGTTCCTTAACTTCTGTCGGAGGAACAATTTTGAAGCTCCTACACCATCACCGTCACCACCATCTTCGGAATAAGCTTTTCTTACCCTTAAACTTTTAAAATTTTTTATTTCATTTGTATGATTGCATTTCATTTCATGTGTACTTGGTTTCATATTATTTGTTTATGTGTTATGTCTTATGTTTAGTTTTAATTTCTTTAATGTTGATTTGACTTCAGTATCTTCCGTTTGGGTTCATATCATTCGTTTGTTCAAATTTCTTTTGTGTAGTTTGTTTTCATTTTTTTTATAGTTTGATGTCATTTCCCTTTATTTGGTTGTTGACTTGTCATATTGAGGACAATGCGATCTTTAAATGTGGGAAGGGGACATCAAAGTCCTTTGTATTGAATAGGATGTATGTTTAGGCATATTGTATGTGCTTTGTGTTAGCAATGGAACCACTTTTGAGTCACTCTAATAAATATTGCCATGAAATTCTATCATGTTAGTTGGAATTAGATTGAATGCACGCTTGAACTCGGATTAGGCTTCTTAAGTAGAAAGTGAACCGTAGGATGAAAAGTAGTTGGCTACATAAGCTTAGTCACAAATCGACATTTGAACAATAAGGTAGTGTAGAGATGCATAATGAGTTTTCAATTAAGCCAAAATGAGGATTGAGCCATATGACTCCATCTATAGTCATTTCATTTCTTTGTTGAGTGTGCTTTCATAGGCTACTACCTTCAGAACTTGCTTTGAATCGATTTGAGTCTATTGGATGCATGCTTAATAGAGATGATCTGGGCCCTTTTTATGTTAACCCTTGACTTAAATGACCTACCTGCTAGTTATCCCTTGCTACCCTTATTGAGCCTTAACCTTTTATTGTGAAACACCTAAAATTTTAAAACTTTCAACCCTATTATCCTACCATTTTCACAAGCTTAGTAGAGTATTAAGTAAAATATTAGTTGAAATTGTGTGAAATTTTTACCGAGACAAATTGAGAACATTTCTGCCTATGGGCTATATTGTATATAGTGCTAGTTTTGACTCATAGTTCTTTCATGTAAGAAGAAAAAGAAAGAAAACTAAAAAAATGAAAAATGAAAATGAAAAGAAAAGAAAAAGGAAGAACAAATGAATAGTATCAATAAGTGCAGAATATTAGTTATATTTGTATGTCTTGTAATTATGTTTTGCTATCCCATTTTATCCATTTTGTACTTTACTTATGCTTGTGCTTAACCCTTTTCCCCTCTTTTGACCCATCATAACCCTTACCATATTACAACCTTAAACAACTCCTTTTGATCAATTTATGCATGCAATCATTGCAGAGGAGAATTGGTGTATTAGCAAGACTAAGATAGCGTAGTTTCCTATAGAAAGTTTGAGTGAAACATTAGCCTTTAAACACTTAAGTGAAATAAGTGAAAACCGTGAGGAAGATTCATCTGTGCATCTTTACTTATCTTTAAGTGATTGTGTCAATTATGGGTTTGCTTATGTACACCAATGAAAAAGTAGTCATGATATGTGCATTAACTTGATATTTGAGTTGGCTTGAATTTGAGGGATTGTATGCTTTGATCTTTGTGAAAATGAAGTGATAGAATTAATTGGTTGTACTTATTTTGCTTAAGGACAAGCAAAGATTCAAGTGTGAGGATGTTGATAGGTGTGCATTAGGATATGTTTTTATAGGTATTTGACATATGTTTTCTTGTATAATTGTTGTTTATTGTTCTATTTTAGGATTCATTTTGTATGTTTTCATTAAGTTTGATTTCCATTGTTGTTCTTGTGTGTTTGATGCTTATTGAGTGTAAGAATTGATTATTTTTGTGTAGGAAGGAAGAGGGAGCAACTTGGAGGTTAAACAAAAGATTAAAGAAGAGAAGACACAAGAGTTCATCTGGGACAAATTCCCACGTTCGTGGGAATTATGCAAATTCCCACAAATGTGGGAAATCAAAGCAGAAATGAGGAGTGCATCTGTGTGCAATTCCTATGCTTGTAGAAATCATGCAGATTCCCAAAGACGTGGGAATTGTAATCCGAGGCAATCTACGAGGCTTCATTAAACCTAGGATTTTTGGACTATAAAAACATCATTAAGCCTCCATCTTCAAGGGAGACGACACCCACCTGTAGACACACCATCTTTGAGTGGAGAACACATATTCAGAGCATTAAAGAGGGATTGAAGACAAGGATCGTCATCAAAATTGGGCAAAATATCACATCAACACAAAAATTTTAGATTTTGGCAAAGAAGAGAAGGAGTCTTTCTGTTATATTTTCTTTCATTTTAATCTTCTCAATTCTTTGTAAAAATGGTTTATTTAATTGTTGATGATGTTATGGAGATCATGTTAGGCTGATTTTGTTTTAGGGATTACTTTTGAATTATTTTGTCAAAACTCCCATTTTATTTAATTGAATGAAGTGTCTTTGATGATTATTGTTTTAAATTATTGTCTTTCAACAAATCGAGAGAGTGAGTGAGATGAGATTCATGTAGGATTGTACAACGAGAGTTGGCGACCTATAAGCTAGCAATCATTATGTTAATTGAATAGTTAGAATAGAGATCTCGATTAGTCAATTGATTACCCAAGGATAGTTTAATAACTAGTTGAATCGGTAAAGTCATTGGGTAGGTTGAGATATTGTTCAATCGATTTCCATTAATTCAATTAAGGATAAATAGTTACATTTTGAGAGAGGGTAATTAGTACATTCAAAAATCTAGAGTGAGACACAATTCAATCAATAAAATAGGAGGGAGACAAAATAAGGAAAAAGTAATAGCAACATTTAGATTCTTGAATTCATATTTTTTACAATTGCGATATCATCCATTGTTTACATTAGTCTTTTAATTTTAATTTAATTTTTCAGATTATTTGCATTTGATAATTTAGTTTCTTAAATAAAGTTGTGTCTAAGTTAAGCGGTGTTTAGGCATCAATCCCTGTGGGATTGATATCCGCTCTTTTTACTACAAATCACGACTCGTTCACTTACGATTTTTGAGCGTAAAATAAGTAGATAGGTTTTACTATCAACAGTACCTTGATTGGCCAATATATCATTATTAGTTATGTTTATCGAGAGTGTGAAATATACATTGGTGAAGTAAAATTAGTGGTGGATTTAATGCCATTGAAGATGTAGGAATTAGATTTAATTTTGGGCATAGACACCTTAGAAAAATATAATGCCAATTTGAATTACAAATAGAAGACGGTAAAGTTTGTGTTGGACAAAAGTGAAAAGGTGATGTTTTTCGGAGATAGGAATGCAAGCCCGCCTAGAATTATTTCATCTCTAATAGCAGAGAAGATGATGAGGAAAGGATGTGAAGCATTGTTGGCATATGTGGTAGACACAAAGGTAGATGAAAGAAAATTAAAAGATATTCTTGTTAGGGAATTTCCAGATGTCTTTCCAGAGGAATTACCAGGACTACCACCACTTAGAGAGATCGAGTTCACCATAGAGCTTCTTCCAGGCATGACACCAATATCAATTCCACCTTATAGAGTGGCTCTGACAAAATTGAAAGAGCTTAAGGAGCAGTTAAAAGAGCTATTAGAGAAAGGTTATATTAGGCCTAGCTCTTCACCTAGGAGAACTCTGGTTCTTTTTGTGAAGAAGAAAGATAGATCCTTGAGGATGTGTGTGGAATACAAGAAGCTCAACCATGTCACCATCAAGAATAGATATCCTCTTCCATATATAGATGATTTGTTTGATCAATTACAAGGAGCAAAAGTCTTTTCCAAGATAGACTTAAGATCGAGTAATCACCAATTGAGAATAAAGGAGTCTGATATGTAAAACACTACTTTCAAAACATGATATAGACATTTTGAGTTCTTAGTTATGCCCTTTGGATTAACTAATGCCCATGCAGCCTTTATGGACTTAATGAAAAGAGTCTTCAAGCCTTTCTTAGACCAATTTATTATAGTCATTATTGATTATATATTGGTTTATTCCAAGAGTGGCAAGGAGCATGAAGAGCACTTAAGGATTGCCTTGGAGACATTGAGGAAGAAAAAGTTGTATGCTAAATTCAATAAATGTAAATTTTGGCTAAAGGCAATGGTGTTTCTTGGACATGTAATTTTAGAAAAAAGAGTACATGTGGACCCAAGGAAAATAGAAACTGTAGTTAAATGGGACATACCTAGGAATGTAGCAGAAGTGAGGAGTTTCTTGGGCTTAGCTAGTTATTACAGAAGATTTGTAGAAGATTTTTTCATGATAGCAGGCCCACTCACCAAACTGACAAGGAAGAGTCAGAAGTTTGTGTGGACAGAAGAATGTCAGAAGAGCTTTGAGGAATTGAAGAATAGGCTCACAACTGCACCAATTCTGACCTTGCCTTCTAGTAGTAATGGATATATATTATATAGTGATGCCTCAAGGAAGGGACTAGGGTATGTGTTGATGTAAGGAGATAAAGTGATTGCCTATTCTTCCAGACAATTAAAGCCCTATGAGATAAATTATCCCACACATGATTTGAAGCTAGCTACTATAATTTTTGCATTGAAAATATGAAGACACATTTTATATGGAGTCACCACCAGGGTGTATACAGACCACAGGAGTCTTAAATATTTGATAAGCCAAAAAAAGTTAAATTTGAGGCAAAGAAGGTGGTTAAAACTATTGAAGGATTATGACTTGATGATAAACTACCACACAGGGAAAGTTAATAGTAGCGGATGCACTGAGAAGAAAATCTACTATGACACATGTGAGGACGATATACCTTCCATTGTTGAAGGAATTAGCTAAACTTAAGGTGACATTGAGGGAAGTCTAATCTGGTAGTATATTGGCTAATTTTAGAATAAGGCTAGTATTGAAAGAGAAGATTAAGGAATTGCAGGAACAAGAAGAATACTTGAGCAAGCTCAGAGAAGAAATTAAAAATGGTAAGCCCTCTGAAATAGTGATAAGAGAAGATGGATTGATGGTGGTGGGCAACAAATTATATATTTCGGACATACAAAAGTTGAAGGATGAAATTCTTGGTAAGGCATACAATGCTCCATATGCACTGCATCTGGGCAGTAGAAGAATGTAAAGAGATTTAAAAGAGCAATTCTAGTGGAGAGGAATGAAGAAACATGTTGCAGAGTATGCTGGAAAATGTTTGGTATGCTAATAAGTTAACGCAGAACATCAACCACCCCCCCAGTAAGTTTAAGCCTTTTTCTACTCCGGAATGGAAGTGAGAGAAGATTACCATGGATTTCTTAACGGGATTACCAAGGACCAGTAGGAAGCATGACGTAATATAGGTGATTGTTGATAGGCTAACCAAATCAGCACATTTCTTGCCAATTAGACAAACCGATTCCTTGAATGCCTTGGCCAAGAAATACATAGATGAAATAATCAGACTTTATGGAGTTCTGAGTTTTATAGTCTCAGATAGAGATCCCAGATTTACCTCCAGATTTTGGGAAAATTTGCAAAAGGCTTTGGGAATCAAGTTGTATTTTAGCACAACTTTCCATCCACAGACTGATGGCCAGTCATAGCGGACAATAAGGACAGTGGAGGCAATGTTAAGAGTTTGTGTTATGGACTTCAAAGGCTCATGGGATGAACATCTACCTTTGATTGAGTTTGCTTATAATCATTCCTACCACTCAGGAATTTAAATGGCACTATATGAAGCTTTGTATGGTAAGAGGTGCAGAACTCCTATTTGTTGGGATGAGGAAGGTGAGAGCAGACTTTTAGGACCTGAGTTGGTTCAAGTTACAATTGACAAGATTAATTTAGTGAAGCAGAGACCTAAGGAAGCTCAAGATAGGATGAAGAGCTATACGGACGCATATAGAAAAGAGATGGAATATCAAGTTGGAGATAAAGTATTTCTTCGAGCCTCACTATGGAAAGGAGTCTTAAGGTTTGGTAAAAAGGGCAAGCTTAGTCCCAAATATATAGGCCCTTATGAAATTATTGAAAGGATAGGGCCTCTAGCCAACAAGTTAGCCCTACCACTAGAATTATCCAAGATTCACAATGCCTTTCATGTATCAATGTTGAAAAGATATGGATCAAATCCTTCACACATAGTCTAACCTTCAGAGGTTCAATTAAAGGAGGATTTGACTTATGAAGAACAACTAGTGGAGATTTTAGATTCAAAGGAAAAGGTTTTGAGAAACAAGACTGTGAAGCTGGTTGAAGTCTTATGGAAGAACCATGCAAGAGAAGAGGCAACATGGGAGCCTTTGGAAGCCATGAAGAAGAAGTATCCACACTTAACTGAAGGTTTAATTAAGAATTTCAAGGAAGAAATTCTTTAAGGGGGGAGAAATGTTGGACCCCAAAATTTTTCTTAGAAATTAGAATTTATTGGAGTTTAGTCATGAATATTTTATTTACAAGTGTTTGCATGTAGTAAATAAAAATGCTAGAATTGAGTTTAGGAGTAAGTAGGCATTAAATCAAATACGGAAGGGTAAGTATGGAAGATTAAAAATTATCTTAAATTAATAAGAAAAGAAGATGAAGAGAGTCGTGTAAAGTAAGAAAGAAAGAGAGAAAGTTGTAGAAAGACTTAGATGAGAAGGAGAAGCCGAAGAATAGAAAGAAGAAGAAGGAAAGAAAGAAAAAAAGACAAAGAAGAAGAAGGAAAGAAAGAAAAAGGAGAAAAAAGAAGAAGGAAAAGGAAAAGGTTCAACTGAGTTTTTAGGTATTCTCTATCTTTTCTTCTTGCTTTGGTAGAAGAAGAAGCTAGTGAGAATGAGTTTTATGTGTTGAAAGTGAAGGGAGAAAGGAGAGAAGAAACCTATTCTTGATTTTCATAAATTTTCAACTAGATTTTAGTTATTCTAGCTTAGATAAACGAAGAGTAGATTAAGTCTAAGCTCTTTTTTTTTTGATATTAAAGCTTTATAGAAGTTCTATTCATATATAAGTTTGAATGAAAGTTTCATTATTTGAAGGAAACCAAGAAAATCGAAGGCAAGAGAAATAGGAAAGACAAACTTGAGATTGTATTTACAAGCAAATAGGTGGGTAATATTTATAGTTATTGTGATGATGGGTTGATTTATTTGCTTGTATGTATGCTTATTTGCTAAACTTTGAATCATTATGAATGTGGGAAAAATACATTATGACTTGTTAATTTGTTATGCTTGAAAGATTGTACCGCATTTTGTATTGATGAAAAACAGAAAAGTGCAAGAAGCATGAAAGTATGAATATATGATGAAATAAGTTAGGCATCGAAATTTGTTTGTATAGGCAAGAGAGATACCATTTCGTTTGTCACGTGTACGTTAACTTAAAGCTTTCCGGCTGCCCACTTGTGGCATATGAGCTCGTAAGAAACGGACTCATTTTGTTTATGGTGTAAAAGTCGGTTTCTCCATTTCATTCTATGGGATTCTCTCAAGCCATTTTATGTGTGTATTTCTTTTTGATTTGTTGAACATGATATACGATTGAATGTTATAAATTGATGGTTGAAAAATACATGATCTGATTTATGTGATAACATGTTTGTCTATGAGCTTGGACTGTAGATAATCTAATTGTTAGATTAATATGTATATGCTTGGTTGCACATCTGGTTCGTCACCAATGACTATAAACGTATTAGTCATTACGCTTCGCAGCTCATCCTATTATTTTTCACTCCTCAGGTGCAGAACAAGTAGACCATTGAACCTTGCAAACTTCGACAAACTTCAAGAAAATCTATTTTTGTAACTAAGTTAGTTGGATCTTTTTTGGTAGCTTTGTAAGCATATCAAGCATGAGGACTCATGATGTATTTTTAGATTATGCTACTATTTTGGCTCTTGATATGTAATTATAGTTTGTATAAACTTTGCATTGTTTGAGAAATGAAACTTTGTTTTGTTTGGGAAATGAAAGAAGAGTTGAAGAATTTTTCTTTTAAACATGTTCAAATTTTCTTATCTATTAAGTTGTTACTTCGGTTGGGAATAAAATTGTGAGTTTTTGATGGATTTTGGATAGATTTTCTTAAGTAAATTGTTATGTTGGGAATTTTGTAAGTATGACTTGTGCTTGTTGGATTCGGGTCTTTTGGTTTTGTGAAGATGTATAATAGACAATAGAGGAAAAAGGGGACAGAAAATTATGTCCTGACTTCCCTGAATAAATTGTATTGAGAATTAGACAAAGTTGTCTTCGTGAAAGTTGTAGCTCATTCTCTTAGCTTTCTAATGGTATAAAGTTTGTAATTTTTGGACATCAGAATTGAGAGATATGATTGTTACAAGTTAGTGTGTATTTCAGGAGTATAAGATGGTGCACTGGCCTTTTAATCCCAGGAGTACACGATCATGCACTAGCACGATTGAGCATAAGCTCCTCCTATTATGGAGCATGGTCATGACTTGAGAAGTCATAGTCATGACTTCAAACCTTGCACGGCTGTGACTTTTTAAGTCACAGCCGTGACTTCTCTACTTTTACCTTGACATTTTTATTTTATTTTTATTAAAGTCACCCAAGCCCCACCCAAGTTTTTCATTACCTTTTTTATGCTTTCAACTTTCTTCTCACTTGCTCTTTAGCAAAGCCTTTCGTAATGTGGCCATGAAATAAGTAATGAGACTCGGGCCCAACATCTTTGGTATTAAAGCCCACGGTTTTTAAGCATTCCTAAGCTTAGAATATGTTATACTATGAATTATTATGATGTGTGATAAAATGTTTGCATTGCTAAATTAATCGTTTGCATTGTTGAATTGATTTATTTCATTGAGTGACACGCATATCATGCATACATGTAAGAAATAAGATTAAAATGAAATGTAAGCTAATTGTTAGTATATAAATTGAAGGAGTAAAATGCCACCTTATAGAAGGACACAAAGAGTTTTGCAAGTATCTGCTGCACTTGATTTTCCACCAAGAGAGGAGGGTACTGATGAGTCTAGGACCCCAGCAATTGTTGAGGCTACTATAAGGCAGGATATTGAGCCCTTTCGACCACAAATGCCCAAGTCATCTCTTCCTCCTGAGCAAGTGCCTAATCCTTTTGATCCTAGACTATTCCAAGCCTTTGCTCAGACTTTTGTCTGGGCCATAGGCCAGATGCCATCAACTTCTACCCTAGCCCCAGCTAAAAAAGGGAGACAATTTGACAAGCTAAGGAAGTATGGCACAACGGACTTTTATGGAACAACCGATCAAGAGGAAGCTGAAATTTGGTTGAGAAAGACAGAAAGAATATTGGATCAGATGGACTGTGAGGACGATGAAAGGGTAGTGTATGTTGCAAGTCTGCTATAGGAAAATGCCTTGCATTGGTGCTAAACTGTACCAGGAAGTTAGACAAAACCAGACATGGAAGGATTTCCAAGCTGCTTATAAGAAGAAATATCTGTCTGAGATGTATATCCAGCAGAAGCAGAGAGAATGAATCTTACCTAGAGGGAGATAAGGTGAGTGAATATGAGCACAAATTCACGCAATTGTCCCACTATGTAGCTGATATGATGATGAGTGAAGCAGTTAAGTGTTGTAGGTTTGAAGCAGAATTGCATTTAGTCATCAGATAAAAAATGATGGCGTAAAATTTCTGTGATTTCTATCAACTGATACAAGCTGCGTTAAGGATTGAGAGCGTAGAGAATATAAAGAGTGCGGTGAACAGAAAGAGAAAAGGAAGATAACAGTTCAAGAGAGGAGGTAGTAGCAGTGCTTCTATGCCAAAAAGGAGTGCTAGGACCTTCTCCACACAGTCTGATGTTAGGAGCAGTGATGCAAGCAGGCACAAACTGATGAGAACTATTTCTCTTCAAGCCTCGACTGTTGGAGGCAGTAGAAGAGGAGAGGGGAAAAACCATCTTTTCCTAATTGTGATCATTGTGGCAAATTCCATAAAGGGGAGTGTTATAAGCTGACTGGCTTATATTTTAATTGTAGAGAAAAAGGGCACATAGCTATAAAGTGTCTACAGTATGCCAGACGAGAGGGAACTCAGACGCGAGCTTCAAAAAGGGTTGAGGTTGTGGAAATAAAGTCTATAACTGAAGTGGGTGGTTCCAGTGTAGCTAGGAAAGTAAATCCTTTAGGAAAACCGAGGGGGCAAGTGTAGTGCCCCTTTACCGTAGGGTACACACCAGGATTTCGGTATATATCCTACGATGAGTGTGAGCTACATTCGATCACTACATTTCACTTCACAAGGCATCATAAGAAAATCACAATAGTTTAAAACCAACTTTTTCTCTCATTTAATTTCACAAAACCGAAGTCTACATTATATCTTTCAACACTTACTACATGTACATCATCAAAACCTAGCACAAGAGTACTACATGAAAAAGGAAAAAAATATACAATCTAACTAATCTGCCCAAAAATCCCAGCTGACTGACCTTTGAGCCATGACTTCTCTTGCCAATCATAATTGACACGACTGGTAGAGCTTCTCAGTAGCTAGAGTCGTCTCTCGGTCTTGAAAAGACAATATTGTAATTTTGGTGAGTTTTACTAACTCAATGAGGTAACTATCATCGATGGTTCACTCAACTAATGCAACACATCATTTCACATAACATATAATCACATTTTTGCATATTTGATCACGTTTCACATTTTCACTTATGCATAGGCAAATTATGCATTTTAATCAATCAAACATACATAAACAAATGCATATGAAATGATCATGAGACTCTTTTCCAATTGTTACGTTGTTGTGACC
>JAOQML010154973.1:0-13981 GCA_027568935.1 Erythroxylum urbanii | reverse complement strand
ATGGTCTTTATTATGGTTTAGCATCATTAAATGGAGTTATGAACTTACCATTAAATGGTTTAATGGTTATCTTTTAATGTTGGCTTATAACCTATTAGCATTCATTTGATGAAAGAAGAAAGATGTGCATTGGATGGACTACCTTCCTTCTTCCATCTTCCAAAACCGAAATTAGTAGGACATATTTAGGTTAATATTCTTTTCATATAGCCATCTTAAAGATAAATTAGAAGATTCTCATTTATTGGCTACTTTATAATTGATTAAAGTAAGAAGTGATGCATTGGATGCTATTCTCTTCTTCCAATCCATGCATAACTGAAATTGAGGGTGTAAGAAGGTGTTCTTCCATGGTTTGACTGTCTCTCTTCTTCATGCATGAGTGAGCCAAAATTTGCATAAGAAAAGTTTTATTTTTGGTTCATTTCTTCTAAAAATCTACTTCAAACATTTTTTCTCCTTTCCCACCAAAGGATTTTGTTAACCAAGTTGTCCTGGAAGAACAAAAGGTAAATCAAATTGGTTGAGGATACAACAACAAGGAGAGGATAGATTGACAAAGAAAAGGATTTAAAAGCAAAAGGCTTTAGATACAAGAAGAAGGAGAGGATAGCGCAGCGAGAAATTAAAGCTGTAGCGAAGGAGTGGGTAATATCACTATCTGATTTATGTTTATTATTATCCTTATACCATATCATGTGTAGATTGGCATGATGACTTGGATATATTGCTTCAGCTGCAAATAAGATTTCTAAAATGTTTTGAAATCTACCGGCTCTCTAAATATGGCTTGCTTTCTTTTCCTGATCCCCTTTAGGTATCTCAACCAAAGTCCATACATGGTTTTCATACATGGAACCCATTTTTGCTTTCATGCCGCTAAGCCATTCCTCAAACTCTAAACTCTTCAGAACCTCTTCATAGGTAGTTGGCTTATTATCTTCTATGAACAATACGTCATTCTGTTCAATCACGAGAAACCCATATCTCTCAGGAATAGAGCGTATCTACGTGACCTACAAACTTCCTATGTTGAAGAAGGTCGAATTGTTACTTCATCTGTATGAGTCACAGTCTTAGGTTCAGGTAGTTTATTTGAATTTGTTCGAGCATCTTGAACTTCTTCAAGTTCAATTTTGATATCACTGTCTTCTTTTTGACAACATGTTTTGAAACAAACACTTTTTGTTCCTCAGCATGGTAAAATTGATATCACATTGTTTCTTTAAGATATCCTACCAACAAACACTTGTCAAACTTCACATCAAGCTTCTCTGACTGTATTCACTTCACATAAGCAAGACAGCCCCAAACCTTGAAATGAGAAAGATAGTGTTTTGTGTTAGTCCACATCTCATATGGAGTAAAATCAACTGCCTTTGATGGAACTTTGTTTAGCAAATAAATAACTATCTTGAGTGCATACACCTAAAAGGATATTGGTAAATTTGCAAAGCCCATCATCGACTGTATCATGTCCAACAAGGTTTTGTTTCTTCTTTCAGCCACATCATTGTGTTTTGGTGTTTAAGGTGGAGTCCATTGAAATAAAATCCCATTATCTCTAAGATAATCTAAAAATTCTTCGTCTAAGTTTTCCCCACCTCGATCAGATTGTAGTGTCTTGATACCTTTCCCAAGTTGGTTTCCTACTTCTTTTCTAAATTATTTAAACTTTTCCAATGTATCAGATTTGTATCTCATCAGATACAGATATCCATATTGAGAATAGTCATCGATAAAGGCAATAAAGTAAAGAAAACCACTTCTGACATGGATGGACATCGGACCACATACATCTAAATGTATTAGGTCTAATACTTCAGTCCCTTATTCACCCTTTCCCTTAAAGGGTAACTTAGTCATCTTGCCTAATAAACAAGATTCACATATGTCGTATGATTCATAATCAAATGACCCTAAACTACCACTCTTGTATAGCTTAGCTATACGTCTATCATTTATATGGCCAAGGTGACAATGCCATAAGTAAGTTGATTTTAAATTATCTCATTTATGTCTTTTCATGTCATTGACATTCATAATTAGATGTGACATATTCAATATGTAAATTCCATTGCATAATGTACCAATACCATAAAGCATTCCATTCAAACTAATAGAATAACTATTGCTATTAAAATTCAAATAGAAACCAGCTTTATGTGAACAAGAAATAGACAATATGTTCTTTGTTAAAAAAGGTACAAAATAATAACCATCCTGTTTAATTACAAGCTCAATGGTAGTGACAAAAATAAGTGCCTATAGCTAATGCAGCAACTCTTGTTCCATTACCCACGGGCAAATCCAGTTCTCCCTTCATGAGCTATCTACTATCCCTGAGGCCTTGTATATCATTACATATATGTGAGCTATAAACAGTATCTAATACCCATATGTTATGATCAGAAATAGTATTAACCTCAATGACAAACATACCTGAAGGAGCCAGGACATCTGATGCCTGCTTCTTCTTCAAAGACTCCAGATAGACTTTACAATTTTGCTTTCAATGGACATTCTTGCCATAATGGAAGCAGGTTTCCTTTAGTGTAGTCTCTTTGAGTTATTTTTGGCTGCACTTCCTTTTGGTTTGTTAGACATTTTCTTATTTAGGTTCTTTTTTCTTAAACCAGAAGAAGAAAAGTCCACCACTAGCACTAGCTTACCATCCTTCTTGATAGTTAGCTCTACTGTCTTAAGCAGATTGATCAACTCATGGATTGTTGTGGAGATTTGGTTCATCCGATAGTTCAACTCAAACTGTGAATAACTATTAAACAATCTAACTATAATTAAGTCAATACTTAATTCATAGTCCATAACAAAACCCAAGGTGACCAACCTCTTAATAAAACCATTCATCTTCAGTGCATACTGCACTGCAGATGTCCCCGGAATCATCTTAGTCATGAAAAGCAGCCTCGAGGTTTTGAACCTTTTAGACTGAGCTTGTTCATCAAAAAGCTCTCTAAGATGAAACACTATGGTATTAGCATCCATAGACTCATGTTGCTTTTGTAGCTTAGGTGACATAGAGGCTGGCATAATGCAAGTAGGCATGTCCTATCTTTGAGATGCTTACGATATGCTATCTAATTGTCATCAAAAGCATCAGTAGCAGGGGGATTAAGAAGTGGAACGTCTAGGACATAGTCTATCTCCTCATATCTGAGAACAATTCTCAGATTTCTCATCCAATCAAGAAAATTGGGTCCACTCAATTTATTAGAACCTATAAGTGAGCGCAAATTCACACTGGAAGGCATCTTTAATCAACCTAAATGTGCAGAGAGAAAGAATGTTAGAATCTAAATACACACATGATCATAAAGACTTACATAAAATGCATATAACTCCCACTAGTTTCAAAGAATCCATAGCCCTCACTATGAATCTAAGAAAAAATTATGAGAAAGTGTCCTAGTGGGTCAATATCCGATATTACTAAGAATGACCTTGGGTTTACCCAATAAACTACCTTAGGTCAATCAGTAGATATCGGTCATATCAATTGCATCTTAATTGCAGTTATCATCTAGTGTTATCAACTTATGATGTATACACACACATTGGGTTATCAACTCTTGATGCGCATACTTTTGATGTAAACTACTCAATTGCACCTCTGTCTATGATGACCTTGAGTTTGCTTAACAAATCAACGCTTTTAGTGAAAATTGACTCATATTTTCTTTGTTTGAATATATCTGTATAGAGCAGGCTTTGGTTTACCCAACAACCCTAACTCTAAAAGAATTCTAGTTCTCCCCATATTAATGGAAGGCGTTAATTTTCATATTATATGTGAGGTAATTCATATTATAGTCTCATCTAAGTTGTAGGATTATAGTCACAATCACTATATGGTATGGTTTAGGACGTTTCATCAATCACATTGAATCTATGTCTATAACCATCCATCATCCCACCTAACCAACCCTAGCATGCATTCTTTAATGCAACCATTTCACAAGGTTTTCTTGTATAGGTTATGACGTATTATGCATCTAAAGATTTGACATTCGATTCAACTCTTGAATCGAATTGCTTTTTAATGTTGGCATCGAATAATTTTTCAATCCTTATGTTTTCAATTCCGATTCAAAATACCAATGTACCAACTGTAATACCCTCTACTATAATATACCAATTAAACATTTTAATTGTATCATGATTGCTATATCTAGTCATACTAGACATGAAACACTAGAAATAGGTTAATATAATATTAATCTCTTAGATTTCTAAATAATTTGAGAACATCAAACCATCACCTTAAGTATCTCTAGGTAATCTCCACTTCATCAAGACTACTTCAGCACTTGTCACATAACTTGTGATGGCTAAAACAATTAAGACAACTAAATATACCAACGAGAAGCAAATATAGCATATTTGACATCCAAAAATTTTTTGGACACACAATTTCAAGCAAATTAGTTTGGCATGCATACAACATCAACATATTTCTGATCACATAAAAAATGATCTGAGGCATTGAAACCAAAAAACACACAATCACCACTTTAAACAAACCAGGTCTAATAGTTTTCTCAAAACTATCTAACTCTATTTTTTGCTTGAAAAATCATTAAAACAATTTCAATAAATGCTGAGAAAATTACAAAAGCTATAAAATGTTCCTAACATATTCCATGAATTGGTTTATAATTTATTTCTAAGAAAAACTTAACCAACCTCAGCAACCAAACCAATCCAGAATCTATGTTCCTCAACACAAACATTCCTAACAGCACACAAGAAATTCTCAAATAAATATTCAATCACCTCGAAAACATTTTTCCATCTTCATAGATATTTACAACATCTTAAAAAGAAGGTAGTGAAAGAAAATCCTAAAAAAAATTTTTATAGAATCTATTCTCGAAATTGTAAGCATGCATGTTCATGTAATGTGCATAAACACAGCAACTAGAACAGTAGGGAATTAACTAGCAAAAGCATATCAAACCATATTGATAAATTTTTTCCTTCCATATACATATTCAGCAACATCTCAAGAGCAAATCTGGGCAAGAAAATTTCAAAACAAATATTTCTATACTGATTTCAAATTCAACACAATCAGAATGCACAAATGTCACAACCAATTCGCAGCACCACACATGTTATGGTTTCTCCCTTATACGGGGCATAAACTTGCTCTGATACCACTGTAGGAAAATCCCAATGCCTGCATCATAAATATGCACTACGGAAAAAATTGTTCTGGGACTTTCCCAAATTCCAAGATCTATATCCCTATACAAGGAAATACCATTAAACCTAGCTGAAAATTCCCAATTCGCATACATGTTGATAACATACATATATATAGGAATTCATGACATTTACACAAATTCATCATTCATATAATAACTATGTACCTTGTAAGTAGTCTCCTTCATTCTTCTATCTTCTACTTGTCGGGTTGTCAAACCACAATGACCAAAACAGATCATCTCCAATGGTCTCCACACAGAGATCGGAGAAACTAACCAAATCAAACTCTTTGATCTGGAAATGGCTAGAACAAAGACAAGAGTGCTAGCTCTTTATTTGTTCTATGAAGAGCAAGATCGTAGAAGCAAAAGGAGATGAAGAAGATGAGAAAGATGAGCGAGAAATGAGTAGCTTACTAAACAATTCTCACAATCTTCATCCTTTTACTTGCTTTTGTTTTCGTCTTTTCTCCTTTAAAGACAATAAATGGACAACTTTAAAGACCCCTCTCTTCCTTTTCCAAGTTACATACCTCTTTTATATATAATTAATTAATATATATAAATGCTGAGGTGGTCCAGTCATACTAGGATCTGTCCTACTGGGTCCCACATATGGAAAAAAACTCCAGAGACTTGTTTCAGCAATATCAATGTCGCGATCTCATTGGAACATATCTCGATCTCATTGGGATCTATTTGGTTATCTTGCTCCCCATATAATCAATCTCTATTCAAAATCATTTTAGGAATCCTCTTAGTCACTCTTATGCACGTGACCCATTAGGTTCTCGTTTATGTTGGCCACTTGGATTAACACTTAATCCAAGCAAGTCATGAGTAGTGTCTAGCAACACATGATGACTCCCAATTGATAGAAAAGTAAATGGTTTGACAAACGAACTCATGCTCGTCACGAACCTTCTCAGGAACCATTCTATAGACAATTGTTGTGCAATTCGTCCTTTCACCATGCTATACCCCACTTGGTTATGAGTATAGGCAAAGTGTCAACTCTCACTAGACTGACTTCATCAAATCTAGCCCAAGTGATATCAGTTCACGTCCTAGGACTCATTACTCTATATGTTAATGAAGATACTCTTAATGACACATGTACTCTGGCCAGAGGTTTCTAATTAATGACAATAACAAGAGGCCATGGGTATCATCTTCTGTTATCCCAGAAGTGATGAATCCTCTATTGGCTACTCAATTACCTTCGAATACCTTAAGTTGTACCCAATCACCACCCTATGAGCAACCTCTTCAAGGCAACAAGGAATGTAGTCAAAGCACATAATCAGTATCCAAGATATCCTTGAGTACCTTAAGTCTAAGGATTCTTGCACCATTGTTATAATGAGATTATCACTGCCATTAAAATAGGACAACTACGTGATGATCTCATAGTAGGTCATCCAATGTACTTACTACCTTTAGTAAGTATCCATATCTCAACTCTAAGTATCTCATGTTTACAATTTCTAAGATCCACTACGTAATCAAATCAAGGAGTTTGACATATGCTAGTCTATCCAGATTAACAATGTCTAGTCTCATTAATCCTATGACTAAGGATAATTTAGATACCGATATAATTGCACATGATAGGAATCGCAGTAGTATGATCACATCATAATTTCTTTCATACTATGTCATATATCATGGACTTCATTAATTTGCTTATAGATCAATATCAATTCATAAAGAATGAACACCAAATTAATGAAATATGCTTTTCTTTATTATTGAAAATAAAGTATGTACACAACTTTGTACAAAATGAGCTAAAGGTGATTGCCTTTAGGGCACTACTCTAACAGGTCTAAGATATTAAAACACACTCAGATATTGAAACACACTTAAGTGAGAGCATGTCTAGAAGAGTTCTTTCTAGAAAGAAGTAGTCTTCAGTCTTCTTCATGTAATTTCTACAATTGTTGCATAAATCTACTGCGTACAAGATATTCTTGATCTATCTTTCCATTTGAACATCTACTTGAACTCATTAAGTTTGGTTTCTAACCACCCTTACACACTGCTTCTTCTTCCTCTTTGTGTGATCTTGGATGATCAAGGAAGGGTTTGGTGTTTGCTCCAACCCAAACAAATAAAAGAATCGAGAAAGGAGAAGAATAAAAGGTACAAGTGTTTAAATTTCATGTTCTTATGGTTTGTCTATGCATACATGTGTGTTTCTAGACTTTCAAGATTGTCATGTGGTCTAAATTTAGTTTCCTATACTTCCACTGCATTGTCATGAATGTGATGGATGAATCCTTGCCCAACAATAAATAGTCAAAAGATCAACTTTTCCATTTGATTCACCAATATAATTTACACCGTATCATCACACTTAATAATACATATATTTACATAACCAAAACATCTGAGATTTTGGTACTTTTTTACAAGATGTTCTACATAACATGAAAAATTAAGCAAATTCTATCTAAATTCCTCAATATCAATTGACCAGACCTTTGAGCCATTCTTGATTTCTAAAATTGACAGAACTAGATTTCTACTAGTTTGCCTTAGGGATTAGGTCTTCCTCATCCTTGAAAATCAACATTCACATTCAAATTCACATACAATTCACATCATCAAATTTTAAACAAATCGTGACATTTAATCATGCTTAAACAAATATGATTTTTCATCTTTTCTAATATGATTTTCGTCTAACTATATTCAGAACAATCCAATAATTCAATTCAATCATGCATATGATACATATCAAGTCGTATATGTAAATGTACATATGACTCCATTCATTTTTACTTTGTTGTGATAGAGTGCATTTTTACTGTCCTGTATTCATCATAGATATCAGGCTCATTTCATATACTGTCCTATATCTTGTGTGGATACCAGGCTCATTAATAATTGAGCCTGTGACTCTTTATGCATATTTTCGAGCTTCAAGCTCTTTTTCACTGATCACTCTAGTCATAACTCCTTTATCTAATCATGCATAACAATGTAATAAAATGCATCAATTCTTATAATATGATATCAATATCTTTCATTCATTATGGACAGTCATTTTCACATATTCATTAGATCTAAATTTGACATTCAAGATTTAGTTGAGTACATATATTTTTCTAGATTCACATAAAATTCTGAAGCACTCCTAATACAATCTTAATTATCAAACTAAAGCACTCCTAATATAATCTTAATTATTAAACTCCTTGAACCATCAACGTCTGAAATTATCAAAATCTCAACAATAACAGTTCAATAACTAAAATTTAAATAGAAGCAAATCAATCGTAATGAGAAAACATCTAGGTTGACTCATAGTACGCTCTAGATTAGCTATTTCCATAACAAACCAGCAATGTCTAGATGTTTGCGTTTGACTTGAGCATCTAAATCATGTAATACACACATATTTTATACATTACTAAATTGCTCAATCATGTAATTATTCAATCATGCACATGTATATGTGTCATGATCAATGCATGTTTAACTGACTATTCCCATGTATATATCCTTAAATCATATATCTTAACCATTCACATATCATAACTTAGATATAACTAGTTTGCAAGTAGTATTATACCTCAAGTATACTTGATTATTCTAAATTCATTAATGAAACATTCACCAATCCTTTTCTAGCATTATATAATCATATAATATTCAAATTTTTATTCATTCATACTTAATACACCTTACTTATATCCTTTGGATCATAATTTTATTCTTAAGACCACCTTATTCTTTTAACAGCTCTAAATTTCCATATTTAAATACATGATATCTAACAATCCATTCCTTAGTTATAACATCAATTAACAACCAAACATATCAAACACTTTGACCAATTAATCAAGCATCCAAACTAGGTTCATTTCAAGCCTCAATTAAGTCTAAATGCACTAAGGTAAATTATCTTATTCTTAGTTGGTTCAATAATCACTTAAAAGAGAAAAGTTCATGTCTAATGCCTTTCCCACGATCGTGGAGACCTTCCCATGATCATGGGATAAGTCATCCTTCAAATTTTCTCATCCATCTCGTTCAAATTTTTCTAGATTTTAACCTTACATACTACATCTAACATATCTTCTTAATAGTTCATCAATTTTAGTTCAATTCCTCATCATTTTAACCTCAATTACTACTCAAAATTATCCATACAATAATTTATAAACTATTTTGTTTATCATCTGCACAAAAATAGAATATAAGTGTATCCATTTCTTTATCAACTTCCAGCATTCATTAAACACCATTTTCACTATCAATCCACCCCTAACAATCATTATAAATGCTTCTATTAAAACAAAACATGAAGAACAATATTATACTTACTTATTTAACTCCAAAGTTTCCTCAAATCATGAGTTAAGCTAACCCTTCGAAGCTTACACGATCATCATCATTTTAAGGAGGAATAGGTTGGGTTCTTCATCAACAAGAAGAAAATAATGAAATCTTTAGAGTGTAAGGTGAAGGATTTTGGCAAGACTTAAAGTTGAGTGGGTTGGGTGAGTGTGTCATGAATGAGAGAAGGAGAAAAAAAGATTGAGGAAAGCACGTAGCAAAAAGTAGAAATGAAAGTTGATGTTTCAAGTGTGTATAACTTGTGGTAGGTGTGTGGCAAGTGTTGTGACACTTGTCACTTGCCACATGTCTTCTTCTTATAGTTCCAAATGTTTTTTTCATAACTAGTCTATTTATCTCTCAATCTTTAAGTCATTTGTTACCCAATTGTTTAAGTCATTTGTCACTAAATCCTAATGTCAATTGTCACTTATTTCTAATACCATGTGTCACTTTATCTTGCCGCTTGGCTTTTTTTCCTAGTCTAAAAATACAAATAAATTCATAAATCACCCAATTGTAACAAATAAATTCCAAATTAATAATTGAAAATCATCAAAAAAAATTAAATATATAATAATTCATAATTCATATCATGACCACTTTAAACCTTTTATACCCTGGAATATGTCAATCGAGTGCATAAACAATCTTGGCAATGTGTATAAAAATCATAATTCAAGTGTGTATGCTAATAATATGAATGTGAATGAAATGCGCCTCATAAATTCCCAATACTATTTCTCATGTACAATGGTCCAGGATCCTATGTCCTAACCCTTAGTATGGAAATTGAGCTATAACAAGCAAGGGAAGATTTAAGCAAACAATTCAGAAGAAATGAAACGAATTAGATGTGAGGTATACCTCATGGGGAAAGAGGATAAAGTGACTTTGGTATGGGGGTTTAGTTATGAACCCATCACTTAATACACTTAGCTAATGTACTAGTAAAAGAAGACTTATCAGAAAAAACCTCATCACTTTGCATCGAAGAGTGAAACATGAAATATGAAGAATAGAAACATTGTTTATAAAGGATTAGCCTTACCTCTTCATCTAACTTCTTGATCTATGATTTTCCTTCACAACTCAACAATGTGTGGCCCTCTATTGTGCCCAAAAAATTCTAAAAAAATCTAGGTTATCCTACTCTTAAGTATACGAGATAGTAATAGCTGATAACCAGGGTCGTCTCCCATAAAGGTGAAATTGGTCAACCTAAATTAAGTTTGAATTAAAAATAAAAATAAAAATAAAAACAATGCCTTCCTAAATATTATATCCCGATCATTAAGTGAAAGCTTTTAAGGAAAATTATGAAATTAAATTGAAAAGTAGACGAAATCAATTAGGAGCAAAGATAAATAGATTAATCTAAGTGGAAAAACTCTTAAGAATTAATTTCACTAATTTAATCTCCTATGTATGATTAAGGGAAAATGATTGGATTGTTGTCTTACTAAAATTAATGTTAGGTTCAAAACTGATTCAAAAAATGAACTAGTCTAACTTTTGTATTCAATAAGTTATTATCCGAATTAATAATGAAAAACCGACTATCAATTACCAATTAAGTTAATATACTATATTTCTAGTTCTTAACCTAAGTGTCCATCATTTCTCGATTCATATTAAACTTCATCTCTCGAATCTTCATTTAACACTAAAATGATGCAAAGTTTGGCCTTTCTATTACATCCATTCAGTTTATAAACCACAATAATAAATAAGACAACAGATCCATAACCCACTCATGCATATTCAATGAAATAGCTACATTAATTCTCAAGAAAATAGATCAGTCCATCACAGATATCACTACTTTCATCATCATTAAACACCTTAATCACATTTTATTGTGAACAAAAGTATTAAAGAAATAATAAAACAATGAATATCGAATGGATTATCAAAAGAAACAAATAATAGTCGACTAAACTAATAAGAGTATAAGTCAGTTAATAACAGATAGTAAAATGAGAAAAACAAAGCAACAAATGAGGAATAGAATAGGCAAAAAAATCATTGGATGAAGAGTTGTAGAGATATCCAGTCCCTCTCAAGCTTCCAGCTTTGGCTCTCACTTTCTGCTTCAGCTTCTTCCCTAGATGAATGTTCATTCAAGTTGAAAGGGATTCAGCTTTAGCTCTCACTTTCAGCCTCCCCCAAGCTTCCAACTCTCTGTTGTTTTACTCTTCTTCTTGACTCACTTTGTTTCATTTCTCTGTCTATCTTCTTTTTCTCTATCTCTCTGTGCCTCCCATGCCTGTAGTGTCTCTGTGTGTGTGTAAACAAATGAAATAGTGGATGAAAGATGAATCCCAATTCCCCTCAACCGCCACCGTTTCTTCCTTTTATTCCACTCTCTTTAGGTTTAGAGTTGCGTGTCTTAACATCGTGAGTTGCCACATATTAAAGACCAAAATTAATGTTAAAACTTCTCACGGGCGTGTGTCCATGCACAATGGTGACATAAAATCACCACCTTGTAAGTCACCACCGTGCATAACATCTAATGAAAATATTACGTGACTTTGGTGTTTTATTTCAAAATTCACAAAATAATCCAATTAACATTCATGCAATATTCACACCATATTCACTCAATTAATCTCACATTTGGATTAAAAAAAAGGATTTGTAACCAAAATAAAGATATGACAGCAATTAAAAGTAATAGAAATTAGACACAACAAATTCCCCCACACTTAAACTTTGCTTGTCCTCAATCATAATAAACAATACTAGACTATAAAAGAACAAATAATGAAAACAACAATTTTCACAAATAATAGTCAAATATATCAATGATCAATTCAACAATCACAACCTAAGAACTTAAAACCTATAATACTCCATGAATAAGCAATTCTTCGCATATTTAACCAAAATCAACAAGCACTTCAATTCAAAGAACTATCAACAAGTGTGATAGAAACTTATTCCACTCTCCATCCTCTCAAGCATTCAAATGTAGTAAATATTCACTCATTGTTCTTTTCATGTAAGGTATCTACCATAGGCTTGCTTACTAATCCAATCTTCACCACTCATTTCAAACACAAACATCAATTCGAAGGTCTTTATTTCGGTTGTAATGGGGGGTTGGGCTAAGGGTAGGAAAAAGGGAAATTTGTAGTTTAAAACCACAGAGCTAATTGAGCATTTAAAGTAATTCAGAAAAATGACAAATAAAAGACTCAATTCTTTCCCCTCACGTAATAAAGTTAGCACTCCCCATTTTTACGTCCCTCCTCTTCTTTCATTTTCTGGTGGTTTTCTCTTTCCTTTGTTTCTTTTCAATTCATTTTTTCTTTTCCATTCTTTTTTCTTTTTTCTTTCTCTTTTTTTATTATTTATTTCTTCATTTAAACAAGGAAATTAAGGGATGAAAAATATAGAGGATAGACAATTACTACAGCCATACCCATCCTTAACTCAAAAGCCAACTATAAGCTATGCTTCCCCACACTTATTCCCTAAACCCGATTATACCTTTTCAAATGCTCAACTTGCCCTTATGGTGGGTGTAATGAAACGGATAAACAATCAAGGTCAAGGCCCATATTTTGGGTTTAAAGAAAGAAACCGATTCATTTAAGCTTAAGGGGCTCACTAAGTATGACATTATGGTGGCTTTTAATCTAACATTGTAAATTCTAATTGCCTTCATCATTTCAACGTTTGCATAAGGTTATGTGATCTTAACTAGTATTTGTAAGCAAATTCTATAGTTCCTTAATCGTGAAAGAACACTCTTAATAAAGAAAACTCGAAATTTGTGTTCAACAATTCAAAACGGCTCAAATTCTTACCAAATGAAAAGTGTCATCCATATATCACAATAAGAAAACGTCCTTTTAACCAAAATCCAAGTTAATCAATCTAAGAATGCAAGTATACTCATTCACTCATATTATGCATTTATAATCCCGATTGAGTACATTTAATGATCATGTATCTCTAAATCATAAATGGGAAAACAAATACACAATACATAATTAATACTCCCCCCTCCCCTACTTAAACATCACATTATTCCTAATGTGACGTAAAAAAGTAAAAAAGGGTTCTAGGATAAAAGACAAAAATTAATATGAATGAGGACAAACATTAAAGACTAAAAGAAATTAAACTAGATGTAGTAACAATAATAAAAAGAACAAGGAAAGAAATATGATACGAAAGTGTGGTGGCAGCTGCATCGATGCGGTGTGGAGCATGGCAATAAGCATGGCGTTTAAAATTGAGGTATAACATCCCGTTCTCATATTAAGGGTTAGAACCCAAAATTTCAGTATATATGAGCTCAACAAGAGATTAAGAAAATGCATTTTCTTGCTCATGCATAATGTTAGCATATATGCACGTGAATATTAAATCCTTGCACAAAAATAAGTGTA
>JAOQML010154946.1:0-13984 GCA_027568935.1 Erythroxylum urbanii | reverse complement strand
GCACAAATTGCATGATTCTATTTTAACATGCATATAATGGTTATTACTCTTGGTTCTCATTTAGCTTTAAGCAATCCTCGAGTCTTTGCCATCTTGATGCTGAATGGAATGAAGCACAAGCAGTAGGTTAAATCTCTCATGATGAATTTGACTATCATGCAAATGGACTTGGGCTTAAAAATTGATGCACCACATAAACCCGCTGATGATGCTACTAAGATCGTAAGAAATCCTATGAGGAGTGCGAATACTCTAGCTGATGTTGCTTGATGATTATGAGGTATCACATAGATGAATCCATTCATGATAGTATTCCCTAGGCTGATGATAGTGTAAAGGATTTTCTTGCTGCCATTAAGAAGAAGTACAAGAAGTTCTTAAAGAATGAGAAGAATGAGTACTTGAACATGTTTCATCATACCATTTACGATGGTGCAAATGACATTAGGGCTTACTTCGACAAGCTCATGGGTTATTACCGTAAGCTTAAGGCTATGGATATGGACCTTAGTGAGGATTAAATGGTATGGTTTGTGATGGGGACTCTTCATTCAAAATTTGATTCGATCAGATCAAGCTATAATGCTCAGAAAGAGCAATGGACTATTGAGGAGATGATTGCTATTTTTGCCAAGGAAGAGGATGACATGAAAAAAAAAAGGGCAAGAAGCATCTCCATGATGACAGACCACATCAATTCTCAAAAAAGAAAGTTCACTTCTAATAGGTCAAGTAACCAAAAGCCTTTTACGAAGAAAGTTGTTAGTCAAAAAGGAAATGAACAAGCGGGCTCATCTTTTATTAGTCAGAAGAATAAATTTTTTAAAGGGAAGTGCAACTTTTGTCAGAACTTTAGGCACAAGAAAGCTAATTGCTGAAAGCTCAAAACTCACATAAAGAAGAAAGGTAATTTTCTTGTGATGGTTTGTTTAGAGTACAATATTATTGATGTGCCCTCAAATACTTGGTGGTTAGATACTGGAGCAACAATTCACTTTACGAATTCCTTGCAGAAATTGCCAAGTCGAAGAAGGCCGACTAGTTTTGAGCAACATGTATACATGGGAGACGATACTAAAGTCCAAGTTGAATTTTTTGGGACAGTTAGACTACAGTTAAATACAGGACATCTTTTGGAGTTACATATGATGTCACTTATTTACCCTCTATTAGGAGGAATTTGATTTCTGTATCTATTTTGGATAGAGTAGGTTATAGTCTTCCTTTTGGAACTGAAAAACTGACTTTATATTGTGACTCTCTTTTGGTGGGAAATGGAATTTTATGTGAAAATTTGAATTGAATGATGTTATTACTGTTGCTTCTTCCTCTTCTTTTAATACTATTATTGGTTCCAAACATATGAGGTTAGATTTGAGATCTTTTATATTATGGCACAAACATTTAGGCCCTATTTCTAGAGATAGAATGGAGAGGTCGGTAAAAGATGATATACTTCAAGATCTTAATTTTTTAGATTTCATTTCCTGTGTTGATCGTATTAAAAGGAAGTTGACCGTTATGTTTAGAAAAAGAAAAACAGACAGGTGCTTAGAATTGTTGGAGTTGATTCATACTGATATATGTAGACCATTTATTCCATATTCTATGAGTGGTTATAAATACTTCATCACTTTTATTGATAATTTTTCATAGTACGGTCATATGGAGCTCATTTATGAAAAATCTAAACCTTTGGATGCGTTTAAGATTTTCAAGACAAATGTTAAGCTTCAAAAGGGGAAGAAAATGAAGGAAGTTAATTTTGACAGAGGTGGAGAGTATTATGGGAATTATGATGAGAGTAGAAGGAATTCAGAGCCTTTTGCTAGATAGTTGCAATAATGTAGTATTGAAGTAAAGGCCCTATTTAGCTATCAGCAAATTGCATTAACTATTAGTTGATTTTATCAGCGGTTAGCTGATAGCAGATTAATATAGCTTATTTGACTAGCAGATAGCATTAGCTGTTTATTAAAAATGTTTCATAAAATTAGATGTTTATGTGTAAAATGACTTATGAGGACATGACTTTAAAAGAAGATTTATAAGAATATGAGTATTATATCATAGTAATACACAAAACAATATTACATATTTCAGAAAAAATGTACATTTTTATTATCTTTTTTCACAAACAACCAAGATATAAAAAAGATGCAGATCATGATGATTTTTTAAATAGCAATCCACATAATAGTGCCTATCCAAAGTTTGATATGGTATATTTAAGGAACAAATGTAAGATTTATGTTTGTGACTAAGTTGCTTTATCAAAGATTACACAAGACAGGTGAGAAGCATATATTCTTAACCATGAACGTAAGAGACTAATATTATTGTCAAGAAAGAAAAGTTGTGCCTAACAATATTATTCCATATAATTGATAATTGGAGAAATTAAAGAATAAAGAGAAAAGCTAAGACAAAGACAAAAAGATCCTTAGCTTTTCTCCACCGACACGTCAACATCTGAAGTGGGGTAGCCTCCTTAGCTTTTTATGTGACCCAATAGTTGATGAATCTCTTTCATTATTGTTTCCAACATTGAGATACCAAAAGAAAGAAAAAAGTGAGGGCACAATAGTCATTAAAGCATAATTTTTCATCAACTAACACCAAAACGCTCCTATTGAGAAGCTTTTTAAAAATCAATTGATTGGGTTCAATCAGCCAAGTCAATCAGCTAATTACCAAACATATTTAATAGCTATTTAACATAGTCAAATAGCTAAAACTCTTCAATCATCTAAAAATGGCTGATAAGCCATTCACCAAATAAGGCCAAAATATACAATGCCAGGAACACCTCAGCAGAATGGAATCGCTGAAAGAAGAAACCACACACTTCTTTACATATTATGGTGTATGTTGATTCATTCTAGTTTACCAGATTTTTTGTGGGATGAGGCGTTGAAGACAATCGCTTATATCTTGAATCAAGTACCTAGCAAGTTAGTCTCAAAGACTCTATATGAGTTATGGTCAAGTAAGATACCAAGCTTGCACCATTTTCATATTTGGGGATGCAAAGTAGAAATAAAGCCCTATAATTCACAATCTAAGAAACTTGATCTGAAAACTATTAGTAGCTACTTTATAGGCTACACCATTGTATCAAGGGGTTCTAAATTCTATTGCCTATCTCACACGACCGGAGTTATAGAATCAGATATAGCTATCTATTTTGAAGATGAATTTGGTTCTAAGTTAAGGGAGAAATTGTATTCAGGGAAAAACATATTCTAATCCATGTACCCATCGCTTCCGCTCCTACTAATGACCCTATGATTGAACATATTCCAGTAGAATCTCATGATGAACTTCATAATCAAGCACAAGATGAAGTCATTGATATTGAGGATGATGAAGTTGTTATGAGGAGATCACAAAGAACACGCAGATCTGCCATTCCTGATGACTATATTATCTATTTGCAAGAACATGATTTTGATGTGGGAGATACTACTGAACCAATCAGTTATCAAGAAGCCATGAATAGTTTTCAATCTGTGTTGTGGATGAATGCAATGGAAGATGAGTTGAGTTCCATTTCATAAAATGAAGTTTGGGAGTTGGTTGAACTACCTAAAGGTTACAAACCCATTAGGTGCAAGTGGGTTTACAAAATCAAACATGACTCAAGTGGACAAGTAGAAAGGTATAAGGTTAAACTGTGGCTAAATGTTATAGCTAGAGAGAAGGGATTGATTTCAAAGAAACCTTCTCACTAGTTTCTACCAAAGATTCACTACGAATCATCATGGCTATAGTTGCTCATTTTGATTTGGAACTCAATCAAATGGATGTGAGGAGCAGCTTCTTGAATGAAGATTTGTATGAAGATGTTTATATGACTCAACTAGTCGGTTTAGAGATAATTGGCAAAGAACACATGGATTGCAAGCTCAAGAAATCTATCTATGGGTTAAAACAAGCATCAAGGCAGTGGTATCTCAAGTTTGATATGGTTGTCATTGCAAATGGCTTCAAAGAGAATGTAATTGATCAATGTATATATATGAAGTTCAGTGGGAGCAGTTTCTTTTTTCTGGTATTGTATGTTGATGACATTCTACTTGCTTCTGATGATATTGATCTATTATTTGGGACAAAACAACTATTATTTATCCATTTTGATATGAAGGATCTTGGTGAGGCCTCTTATGTACTTGGAATTCAGATTCTCCGAGATAGAGCTAATGGGATTCTTCGATTGTCTCAAAAGACTTACATTGATTGGATCTTGAAAGGATTCAATATGCATTCTTGTTCTCCTGGAAAGGCACCAATAGTGAAGGATGACAAATTCTTAAAGGCATAATGTCCACAAAATGATAAAAAGAATGATGAAATGAAAGTCGTTCCTTATGCGTCACTTGCAGGCAATTTGATGCATGCTCAAGTATGCACACACCCTGATATTGCTTTTGTTGTAGGCGTGTTAGGAAGATACCTAAGTGATCCTGGACTTAGCCATTGGAAAGTGACTAAGAAAGTCATAAGTTATCTTCAGGATAGCAAGGATCATATATTGACTTATCGACGAACTGACACTCTTGATATAGTTGGGTTTAGTGACACCGATAATACAGGATGCGTGGATGATAAAAATTTCACTTCAAGCTAAATCTATATGATGGATGGAGGAGCTGTATAGTGAAAAAGTGTCAAATAGACACTCATAGAGTCCTCTACAATAGAGGTAGAGTACATGGCGTGTTATGAGGCAGCTTGTCAAGCAATAAGGCTGCAAAAGTTCATTTAAGCATCGGGTATTATAGACTCTATTTCGAGTCCGCTAAAATTGTATTGTGATAAATCCACAGTTGTAGCTTTCTCTACGAACACTAAAAGTACTTCTAGCTCAAAGCATATTGACATGAAGTACTATTATGTTAAAGAGAAAGTTGTTGAATCCCTCATTACTGTTGAGTATACGCCTATAGTTGGCATGTTAGTAGATCCACTTATAAAAGGCTTACTTAAATGTGTGTTTGTAGAACACGTCTGTCCTATGGGATTGTTAGGAGCCTAGTTTGATAAGATTAATGGGAGTTTGCTATTTTTTATTGAACATATTAGTATTTTGTACGGATTGTTTATGACTTATATATATATATATATATGTATATGTTGATGTATATATATAGTTTGACGAAATGACAGGTACAACAGGAGACAAATGTATAGTCTCAGTTGTTGTACTACATGCATGTTGTTTTAATGGTTATTATTGTATTTGAATATCTACAGGGCCTAATCATATGTAGTAAATATATCATGTCAATATGATATTACATATGATTTATTTGACTGCCTTTGGATGATGGAGATTAGCATGGTGGTTTGATTATATTGTCCAAATAAGAGAATGTTAGAAGTATATAGACTAATATAATCACAACCATTAATTTCATATTCACAACCATTAATTGAGTTTCCTAATGTATGTTTAATAACAATAATGGGATGGTTAATATTTACTAATTGCATTTGAGGCATATGGTAGTACCTTAATAACTATAAGTTGGCCCATTAAACCATAGTTCATCACAATTATGAAATGATACAATTAGCCTCATTCTACCCCTTATGGTAGAACACGTTATAAATATAACATATAGGTGAGAATGTGTTTTTAGGGTGTATATGTATGGTGATAGTTGAAAAGGGTTTTCTACCATAAGCTTTCTCTTACACATGTTTGTTGGGTATTGATAGGTTTGTGGTCTCTTGCATGGAGAAAATAAATCAAGATGCTATGCCTAACCTTAGAAATATGTACATTTATTGTCTAGTTATTACTCTAAATAGAATGTGGATCTTGGTTGAAAGATTGAACATTACATTAATAGATTCAGTTCTATATATTGTGGTTATTGCTTACTGCATTTATAAATAACAAGTCTAACCTGGGAAGCAACCTTCATTATGAATATTGGTGAACCTGGAACTTCACCTTGCACTTGCTTGAACAATGCCCTAACTTCATCATGATTATGAACCTGGATAATTCAGTAAGAAATGTAGAATTTATACTTACAATTTAAAGAAAAAGGCTTGTTTTTGAACAACACAACATTTTAAGATATCAACCTTGCTTTTCCAATAACACACGAAAAAGGATGACAAGTAAACAGGACAATCAATTTGGAAAGTTTTTCAAAAGTTCGTGAAACGAAGTATGCGATCTTCTAAGTGTTTAAACATAGTTAAATAAAATGGGGCTATCAACAATTCTACGATATTTAACTCGCAATTAAGCTTCATAATATAAATTTCATAAAAGTTCAAAATTTATTCACCCAGAGTTGATAAACCAAAATTACATTTTCTAGAAAGTTTCAAATCAAACATATGCACCTTTGTACCTGTTTCACACACTTTCAACCAAAAAGGTAAAAAAGGAATTTTGAATGGCCAAAAAAGTTTTTAGCTGAATTTACACTCCTCCACAATAAGCTGTACATTGGCATAATTATTGTTGTTAATCTAATCAGGAACCTCCAAAAACTAATCAGCAATTCTGATACACTCTGCATGGATACTCATGACTTCTAGAGTAGCCATGGCAACTAACAGGATAGCCTTCTCTATGCCAAACATTTCATAAGCCCATGTTCTAATGCTACATATAAACTTGACGGCGGCCATCCCATTATTTGCAATTAAAATACTATGGATTGATTTCTTTCCTCTAGGAGCATGGTAGAACTCATCCACCTTAGAAATAGCAGTTGGGCTCCTCAGTGGAAGTACACCATCTATATGTCCATTCCCACCTACAGGTAATGACCGTCTCCTTTGTGCTTATGATGTTATAACTACGTAATTAATTATCATAAAGGAGGAAATGTTAGAAATATTCTTTAAGATTGGGTAACAATTAATTACAATTTTAACAGTTTTTAATAAATTTACAGTTGAACAAATCGAATTTAATTCTGATAAAAATAATAAAGTAACTCAATAAAGAATCTAAGTTAATTGGCTGCATTCACCTCTTGACAGGTCAGAGTATCCGTACGTTTACGATTTACTTAAGCAACTGCAGGAGACCTTAACCTTATATATATAGCATCTATATCGGTTTCTCTATCACAGGTCCAATACAGATCCGGTCCATACTATATAGGATTCATTTTCTTTATCAGATTTCAACATATTAACTCATATCTTTTGTGGGATTACTTTTATTATCTTTATTCGAATCAAATTTGATTCGCTTAATCGTAAATTTATTAAAAACTATTAAAACTGTAATTAATTATTGTGCAATAAGAATATTTCTAATATCTGACATACTGCAGAGTGCATAGAAACCATTCGTCACCAGAAAACATCAGGAATGAAAGGTTATGCGAAAACTCAAGTCGTCCTAATGTTTTCCTTTTTTTAAACTCAAAAGCCAACATAAACGAATAACATCTAACAACAAATATGAAGATAGAGAAGAAGTTTAAGAAATAAAAAGACAAAATGAAAGAGATGGCAATATGACTAGTCATTCAAAATTGAACTTCGTGTGCAATTCCCACACTAGTGTTATGAAACTATTGGTTCGACCACATATTTGCTTCACGAAAAGGTCTAGAGAACTGAGTTCAGGTATATTCTGATTCCAATGGCAAGCAAGGAACCAACAATATATGAGTAACTCTCACAGATGTAGTATCAAGCCAATAAAAAGGTTTAAACGTTAGTCATACCCCCAATCGAGAATGAAAAACAAAAAGTCATATTTTCATCCCTATTGTAAAGAAAGGTATATTATTGGAAATTTTGTACTATATTATTATTTGCTCAGATAAATATTTATACATTTGTTGAATTAATCTTGACCATACACTTGGTAGAAAGGACAAAATAAAATAGAGGGTTAGGATTTGTTTTATTACAACAACTTGTACTAGTCCAGCTAGCTAGTGCTGAAAAGGCTATTGTGTCCTTATGTAATGTGTCTTGCATTGTTTGTTGTTTGTAGCATCCCTATAATATCCTTCTTTATTGTCTGTAACATTTCTCTTTCCTCTCTCGATTCTTCTTTGTTGTCCTTCTTTATTGTCTGTAGCACCTCTCTCGATTCTTCTTCGTTAACACCCCCACTCGAACTGAACCTAGGGCTTCAAACTAGGTTTAGTTTGGTGGTCAGAAGTTGAAACCTTGTCGAGCTTAGGGGTTTAGTGAGGATGTCGGTGAGTTGATTGTCGGTATTGACGTATCTGATTTCTATTTCTCCTTTCTCCACTTTGTCTCTTATAAAGTGTACAACTACTTCGATGTGTTTTGTTCTTGAGTGAAAGAGAGGGTTTTGAGCTAGGGATCGAGCTCCATTATTGTCGCTCCATATAATGGGTTTGTGAGTGAGAGAAAACCCTAACTTAGATAGTAAAGATGTGATATAGATGAGTTCAGTCGATACCTATGATAGAGCTCGGTATTCAGCCTCAGTGTTGGACCGTGCTACTATCGTTTATTTCTTAGAGGTCCAGAAAATTAGGTTTCCCCTAAGAATACACATCCTTCAGTTGTTGATTTATGATCATTGAGGGAGCTAACCTAGTCAGAGTCGTTGTAGGCATAGAGATCAAGAGGCGACGATGATGGTTGAAAGAGCAATCCCAGATTTAAGGTTCCCTTCAAGTAACGTAAAACCTTTACATGCAATCCAGTGTGAGTTTAGAGGATTTTGTAAAAATTGGCTTAATTTGTTGACTGCAAAGCTGATATCTGGTCTTGTATTGCACAAATATTGAAGAGCTCCTATGGTACTTCGATAAAGTTCTGGGAGGTTAAATGGTATGTCCTTCTGCAAAGACAACTTGGTTGCTGGAGGGATTGGTGTCAAGGAAGGCTTGCATGACGATATGTTTGTTCTGGTAAGTAGATCTTCAATGTATTATTTCTGTGAAAGATATAAACCATTCCTATTTCTGTATGCTTCAAAGACAAGGAAATGATTTATGCTTCCAAGCATTTTAAGTGCAAACTAAGACTGTAATTGACTGATAATTGCATGGATTGCTTACGTTGAATTTCCTGTGATTAGAACGTCATCTATATAGACCAGTAGCATTGTAATAATTCCATTTTTGTTAAGTAAAATAGAGAAGTATCTGACCTTGAGTTATGAAACCCCCATTGAGACAGTGAATATTTCAATTTACAAAACCAAGCCTTAAAAGCTTGTTTGAATCCATAGAGAGCTTTATCTAGCTTGCATACATGATGCAGCTGTGTTTTGCTTTCAAATCCTTGTGGCTAGTTTATATAAACAGTTTCATGTAACTCCCCATGTAAAAATGCTTTGTTGATGTCAATTTGCTAAATCTCCCAGTGATGGAAGACAGCAAGTGAAAGAATTACTCTTATTATTGAGGCTTTCACAACAGGTCTGAAAGTTTCTGAAAAATCAATGCCAAGGGTTTGATTAAACCCTTTGGCAACAAATCTGGCCTTATGTTTAGAGATAGTCCCATCAGAATTATATTTAGTCCGGAACACCTATTTTGTGCGAAGAATATACATGGTAGGTTCATAGGGGACAAGTGTCCAAGTGTGATTATGTTGTAGGGCATTGAATTCATCTTGCATAGCTTGAAACCATATAGGGTTGTTTAGAGCTTCAAAAATTGTTCTAGGTTCAGTTTGTGGATTTAAGGTGAGAGAAAACGAATAGAGTTTTGGTTTGAAAATTCCACTTTTGGATTGAGTTTGCATAAGATGAACATTTTGTATATGTGGAAACGAAGAATTTGATTCAGTGTTTGTTATGGTTGATGGAAAGAAATTAGGTAAGATATTTTGTCTATTTCGTGAGGATGTAAAATGTGATGGTGAGCTAGGATTTTGAGAGCTTACCTATCTATTGAAGGATTCAACTAAGTGAGAGCATTTTGCTAAAGGAGAGTGATTCGTGACAGCGTTTGATGCAGATGTACCGATTGGAGTTGAGGTTAGAGTAAAGCTATAGGATAGTTTAAATGTGTTGGAAAGAGTTGAGAAAATGGAAATTCTTCCTCATTGAATTCAACATGACGAGATATTATGATTTTCCCTTGATTAGACAAACACTTATAGCCTTGATGCATTGAGCTATACCTAAGAAAAACACATTTGGTGGTGTGAAATCTGAATCTGTGATGGGAGTAATATCTGAGATAAGGAAAACAACTATAACCAAAAGTTTTAAGATTAAGATAGTTCAGTGGTTTGTTGTACAACTTTTCAAATGGTGAGAGGTAGTTTAGTCTAGGAGATGGGAGATTATTAATATGTGGCTATGCAGAAGGCTTCTAACCAATAGATGAGTGGCATGTGAGCATGAGATAAAAGAGTTAGTCCCATTTCAGTGATGTGTTTTTATTTCCTTTTAGAAACACCATTCTGTTGGTGAGAGTAAAGGCAACTAAATCGTGGTTGTATTCCATGTTTTGTGAGGTAAGGTAAGAGAGCTTTATATTCACCTCCTATATTAGAATATAAAGCTTTGATTTTTCCTATTCAATTGAGGTTTAACATTGGTTTTGAATTTGACAAAGACAGATAGGGTATTGGATTTTAGTTTTAGAGGATAAAGCTAAGTGAATCTTGTGTAGGCATCAACAAAAATAATATAGTATTTATGCCCTTCGGTTGAGAGATATGGAGAGGGTCCCCAAATATCTGAATATATGATTTCTAAAGGATTTTAAGCAGTTATATCATGAGTTTGAAAAAGCAATTGATGCAATTTTCCTTGCTTACAAGCATCACAATGAGATAAAATTTTTAAATTAAAGTTAAACTTCATTGAACTTAGAATTTGTTTCAAGATATTGTTAGAAGGATGTCCTAATTTGGCCTGCCAAACATTTACATTTTTTTGTGCTATGTTGCCTCACAATGATTTCCTAAAGAAGAGACTTTTTTTAGGAAGGACTAGACTTGGAGTATGTTTGCATGATTGGCTTGGTATTGTCAGGTTTTTTAGTGGCTTTGAGGCTGTAGAGACCATCCCGAAGCACTCCCTTGAGCAGAATCTTCCTTGTTGCTTTGTCCTTAAACAGACAATTTTCATTAGTAAACTTAACATAAATGTTGTTGTCTTTGTTGAGTTTAAAGATGTTGAGTAGATTTTTTGTTATGTTGGGAACATGCAGAATTTGTCTTAGTGCAAGAGTTATGTGTATATTGTCTAGAAAATGTATGTGAGATAAGCCAATGTTAGCAATAGGAAGAGAGTTACCATTACCAATAGTGAGTTGATCCTTTCAACCATATTATGAGCTTATTAACAGATTATTGAGCTATGTTGTGACATGATTTGTAGCCCCGCTGTCTATAAACCATGTATTGTTGTTGATTGCTTCAGATGAGGGATTTCCATGTTGATTTTGAGCCAAGTAGGATTAAGGATAGTTTTGTACATTGTTCTGTGTATGTTGTGTGACTGTATTTTGTTTCCATGATTGGGTGGTATTACCTTGCCACGAGATATCAAACATTTTATGACATTTTAGTGCTTCATGGCCTGGTTTATAACAGTTGATAGAAAATTCTTTTTCCATTCCATCTACCTCCTATGCCACTATTTCCTCTTCCTCTAAATCCACTTCTTCCTTAATAATTGTTTTGATTGAAGATTGTATAGTTTGCAATTGGTGATGAGATTTCTACTTGATTGATTGTATTCAGCTGCTCTATTCTTGTTTCATGCATCATAAGAGAGTATAACACTTCTTGTAATGTTGAAGTTTTCATATAATGTGTTAAATAAACCACAACAGGATCATATTCATGACCAAGGCCATTTAGAGCACTCAATATTAATTCATACTCACTAATTGCATATCCTGCTACTTAAAGTGAGTCTCCAATGGTTTTAACTTTCTACATGTATTCTGATATGGTATATAAGCCCTTTTTAATAGCTGAAAGTTGATGCTTTAGTTGAAGAACTCTGACCATGGATGTTTGAGCATAGAGATTCTCCAAATTTTGCCAAACTTGGTAAGATGAATTTGAGTGATTTACCTGTGTTATTACCTCATCTCTAATTGTTAAAAATAACCAACATAGCAATAGTTGATTTATTCTTCTCCATAGTTTATATTATGCATTTTCAATGACCTAGTTTGTGTCTGCAGTAATGAACTGAGGAGGAGGTGATGAGTTAATGAAGTTTTTAAGCTCAAAAGCTCTTATGGATGCAAGGATTTGGGCTCTTCAGTTGACAAAGTTTCGTCTATCAAGTTTGATGGGCAAATTGATGTATCATTCAGGGTAGTGGCAGATGACCCAGAATTTTCTTCCATTTTTGACGTTTGTCAATGGAGCTTTGATACCATATAAAGAAAGGTATATTACTGGAATTTTTGTACTATATTATTATTTGCTCATATACACATTTATACATTTGTTGAATTAACCTTAACCATATACATGGTAGAAAGGACTGGATAAAATAGAGGGTTAAGATTTGTTCTATTACAACAACTTGTACTAGTCCAACTAGCTAATGCTGAAAAGTCTATTGTATCCTTATGTAATGTGTCTTGCATTGTTTATTGTTTGTAGTATCCCTGTAATATCCTTCTTTTATTATCCATAACATTTATCTTTCCTCTCTCGATTCTTCTTCGTTGTCCTTCTTTATTATCTGTAGCACCTCTCTCGATTCTTCTTCGTTAACACCTATAAACTAAGACAATCAAAAAGGCCAAGCCAACTACACGAAAGCACACAACCGTCCTCCATTTTACCAATGCCATAAATGAAACTTCAAATAGTAGTGTCATAGCTAAACACAAGCACAACCCAATTCAAAATAAAATCTCAAACTGAAAATTTTCAATTTTGTGATCAAAACCGGACTTCGCAGTGATTACGACTAATAAAACATCAATCTTTAGTATCTAAAAAAGCGGCCTAGTAGAGGAAGAGAAGAGATACAAGAATTTTGTTGTCATAAAATGCCTATTCACAGCCTTGGAGCCATTGGTTTGTGTTGTTGGTATGGTCTATGTATATGTGTGTGCGTTGAAGTGTCAAAGGGAAATTTTACATATTGGTAGGCTTGAGTTAGAATAGAGAGGATGGTCTTATAGTGTTAACAATGGTAGCCGACCCTGCCGCACCACCCTCTATATTTTTCTCTTCAATCGGCTCTCGCAGTAGTTCCCTAGCTTTCCCCACGTCTCTCTCTCTCCATGGTTAATTCCATTCAACAAACAAACAAACAAAACGAAGGCGAATAACAAAGCTTTGTTCATTTGAGGTCGAGTGTTATTAATTGGCAGTTCAAAAGTTTCCTAATTTTCCTTTCTTCCTGTTTTCCTCGTATTTAATTGACATGACATGATTCTCTTTCAATCCCACGTCAAAAAATAAACAAAGACTTTATTGTTTATCCGGTGAATGTTGTTGACTGGGAATCGATTAACTTTGGGTTCAAATCTCTTGTTCTGGTTATGGTGTTTTTATTATGTTCTATTAAATCTCATCTACACATTTTTATGAACCCCAAATAAACATATGAATGAGATTTAATAAAATAGGATTGGAACAGAATAATTGGAACAGAGGATTTGATGTGTCAACCTTTCGTTTCCTCTAATAGTGTAGGCTGGAGTAAATACTAAACAAAGAAAGAGGAGCTTTTATGGATATGATAATGGTGGTGGGTATAAATTAATTTGTCACAAGGAAGGTTTTGGCCTATCCAGACCTTCTTTAATAATTTTCCTTCTTAGTGTGTCATGGTAAAAATTTTATGGGGTGTTTGGTTGAGAGGAATGACTATTTCATTCCTCGTATATTCCTAATAATAGGTTATTACTTTATTTAGTTGAAAAAACTATACAAAATAAATAATCATAAAGTTTAGTTATTCTTGAATTTGCAGAATATTTAAAGGCACCTCTTCTGTTATCTTTAGCTACTTTTAGAATGGCGACGGTAAAAATAAAAATAAAAATAAAAATAAAAATAAAAATAATAA
>JAOQML010154832.1:0-13996 GCA_027568935.1 Erythroxylum urbanii | reverse complement strand
GTACTTCCCAGAATAGATGGTTTCTCGCAATTGTGGCCTCTATTGATCTGTTCCAAGCATGTTTTCCAATTTTTCTTAGTTTTATTGATATATGAAATTGAGATAATTGTAAAGAATAGGTTTTGTTAAACGTCTATTTTTATCTCAACTCACCTTCGGGTTTTGGATTCTTGAGATTAATAAAGTTTGGTCTATTATGTTTTATTTGAGTTATTTATGATTCACTATCTGTTCTTAATAATTTGACAATAACTTGAGAGGGTGGGCCAAGTGAATATCATCGAATTGGGCTAAGAAGAGTTAGGTAATTTGAAAGATGAGAATTGAATCAAACTGGTAAAATCTTTTAACAAGAGATCAGGCATAGGTTTCCAGTAGGTTATTAGACAATTTTAGAAGTAATTTATGTTTTGGGATATTTGTGAGTCAAGAGACCACAAATCCATATTTTAAATTAGATAATATTAATTAGGATTTAAGGATTATAACTCGAGAGAGAGTAATCCACCCAAGGACCGTCTAGACCCAATAATTTAGTAAATGCATAATTGATTAGATTTTCATTAATTTTGAACTAAAACCCTCTTTCTTTCAATTGGTAGTTTCTAGGTTAATTCTCGATTTGGTTGTGTGACTTTCTATTTTGTTTATTATTTTCAAATTTTAATTCTCGTAATTGCTTGTGTGATTGACAAATTTTCTGCATTTTTTGTTTATTTTAGATTTTTGAGAATTAGTTCAACCTTAGATTTTAGGACTAGATTAACCCTCCTCGCGGGGTCGATACCATTGGAATTATAGGAACGACTCGTGCGCTTGCGGTATTATTGAGGTTAAAATAGTAAAACTTTGGCATACGTAAACCTGCGATTAAGTATTTTGCACCGTTGTCGGAGAGGTGATTAGTTTAGCTCTTTAGTTTAAGGCTTTTCATTATCGTTTTGTTTTCAATGAAAAGAAAAAAGAAAAAATTAGGTAGAGGGAGTTTGGGGCATCAAGTAGAGATATATCAAGACATCTTAGAGTAAGAATGAGACATCAAAAGTGTTGAATGCCAAGAAGAGATAAAAAGTATGATCATAGAGGATGTATACTTTAGGAAGCAAGGAACTTTTGCGAATTTCAATGAGCACCAATTTAGTTGGAAAAATCATCATCCTTATGTGAACCCATACACTTCGAGGAGGTAGAATCACTCAGATTTCTATTGGTCCAATAAAGCAAGTACTTATATGGGATATCAAGATCCATTTGAATTTAAGCAAGATGAATCTAGTTCATGAGAGTCCAAGTTGGAAAAAATCATAGATAAGCTCACAGATATGCAAGAGAACAAAAAAATTGGAAAAGAAGTTTAAGCAAGTAACAGAAGATCATGCCTCTTCTATTCATAATCTAGAGGTTCAAATAAGCTAACTTTTCAGGGAATTTTGTAAGTAAAGTGTGGAAATCTGTCTACACAGCATAAAAGTAAATTCAATAGAGCCATGTCAGGCTATTACATATAGGAATGGGTAGAGCTAGAATAACCAATGAGAAATCAAGCAAAAACTGGCCTTATAAAAGATGAAGAAATCAAGGAAGAGGATCAAGAAAAGGATGAAAGCCCTCCTAATTATTCACCAGCTCTTGATATACCATATGTGAATATCCAAAAATATTGGGTAGATGTCCATGCAAAGAATCCTATTAGTTCGATTGATGATGATGAAGGGACATTCAACATGAATGATATATTGAAGAATCGAAAGGAGATTAGCTCATTCAGGACAATTGATGGTTCAAATTTTTTAAGGAAAGAGAGGACGAAGAACATATGACAACAGACTTCAAGTTTGAAGAAGCTATAGAAGTCTCTATTTAAGAAGCTAAAGAAGAAGAGGAGATGATGGCGAATAAGGAATACCTAAAAAGAGAAAAACTCTCCCTCTTATCAGGAAAACTGTTGGATAATATTAAAGATTCAGGGAGTTTTTTATTCCCTATTTTGTTGACAGTTTGATAAAAAAAAGAACATTATTGAGCTTAATTGGTTTTTATAATGTTATGAATATTGTCCTTTTGATCATTTTGTAATTTGTAGGTTACTCACAAGCTACAAAATTGATGTTGAATAAGAACCGTGAAAGCAAGCCACTCATAATTGATTCAAACTGAGTTCCAAAGGATGTAAGGTCAAGCTAATGACCCTTAATTAGCACATTTGGTAGTTAGATTTAAATTGTTATATAGTTAGGTTTGTTTTAAATTCTAAAATAAGTTTTGAATGATTTAGAATGGTTTGGATGGCTAATTCTTTTACTCTCTTAAATCAGTTATAAGATAGGGAAACACTTTTGTTGTCAAGCAGATTTGGTCTCAACACCATCACCACCTCCTTCTCCACGAAACTGTGTCTAATCCTCCTTCCTTTTTAATTTTTAGTTTTTGTTTTTATTTTTGTTGTCTGTTTTACATTAATTCATATTCTTCTTCTCTTATGTTCATGTTTATTCCCTTCTCACATTAAGGATAATGTGTTGTTCAAGTGTGGGGAGGGTTATGTGTTTTACTTTGGAATGTGATTTTTTCATATTGAATGATAGTTATTAGGTTGCATTTTGTGAACTGTTCGAATGTGTCAATGGATTAAACGAAATGGAATTTGTTTAATTTTGAACATAGTTTATTAGGTTGTAAATAATCATTAGCTTGCAAAATTAGTGAATTAGGAATCTTTGGATAAATATACAACTTAATTAGGATTTAGTTTCAATTTAGCACCCTATAAGTTGTCACATTCATTCATAATTTGAGGCTTTTTAACTTAAGTAGCTTAACTAGTATTTTCCATGGAAATGAGTAGCTTAAACAACAAGGTAGGTAATAAATGAAAAAAATATTTTTGTTAAATAAATCACTATTCTGTTGATCTTCCAGTTATGAATAGAGTTAATAACCAGTTGTAAACATGATATGGCTGAGTAACCAGATCGACACGCATCATAAATGTGTACCTGCACGTCAAAAAGCTATAATGATGTTTCACCAAGTTGTTTAATAAAAACATGACTTAGTTGAGTAACCGGATCGACATTTATACCAATGCTTGCCTTAACATAAAAAAACTAAGTCTATGTTCAAAAATAAAAAAATAAAAAAATATTGTTTCCTTAATAAACCTATCAGACTTATAGTAAGCTTGACTTTTCATGAAAAATTACTTTGAAACAGTTACAGAGTCTAAACGACCAAAGAATTATTAATGTGGGTGTACAATTGATAGTGGTGAAGAAATTAAAACTTAGATCTCGATTAATTTGGATATTTAGTTCAAAGCTCCTAGATTAGACATAACTTGAATGATTATGTTTAAAATTAAATTTATTTTAAGAAGTCGAAGCCATTGCCTCATTAATGCATTGTGCGTTGTGTGTTATTATGTGTTTGTTCTTTTGTTTGCTTGAGGACAAACAACGTTTAAATGTGGGGATGTTGATCGTTGTGATTTGCATTAGGTTTTAAGGTTCAATTTCTTAAAGCATTAAGTGTTAATTTGAGTGTTTAGTGTGTCTTTAGGTGTGAATTGTGTTACTTTATATGTTTAAGTGTTTTTATGGGTTAGTTATAAGTCTTTGAGTTTAAATGTTATACTTTTGAGGTACCTTAATGTCTTCGTTAGTGTTTCAGGGTAAATGACGAAGAATAGGGAAGTTTTGAAGAGTATCAGGCTAAAAACATGGCCCATATGACAGAAAAAGGTGAGCTAAAAGGACCTAGGCTGCGATCGTGTAATTTGGGCCATGATCGTGATAGAGAGCTCTGTGCCAGGCCAGGATCGTGCACCTTGGGCCACGATCGTGATGGAGAGAGTTAGGCGCTAGCCATAATCATGGCTTGCGTCAGGCAGACACAAAAACTCAGATTTCACAAGATTTTTCACACCATTTTGACCCCGAATCAACCTTAGGGCTTCCAAACTATAAATAGAACATTAAGGGACAGAGGAAGGAAACTTTTGGAGAGCTTTCACATTAGCTTAAATCCAGAAACCCTAGAGAGCTATTGAGTGATTTGTGGAAAGAGACGAAGGAAAAGAGACACGGAGATGAAGCTTGACGCCAAGTATTTCCCAGGATAAGTGGTTTCCCGCAGTCGTTGCCTCCATTGATCCATTCCAAGCATATTTTCCAATTTATTTCAGTTTTATTGATGTTTGAAATTGAGATAATTGTCGAGAATAGGTTTGTTGAACATTGATTTTTACCTAAACTTACCTTCGGGATTTTGATTTTTGATATTAATAAGGTTTGGTTTATCGTGTTTTTTAAAGTTATTTGTGATTCAATATCTGTTGTTAATAATTTGGCAATAAACTGAGAGGTGAGCCAAGTGAGTATCATCAAATTGGGTTAATGAGAGTTAGGTAATTTGATAGATAAAAATTGAAACAAACCGATAAAATTATGTAATGAGAGATCGAGCATAGGTTCCTGGTAGGTTATTAGACAATTTTAGATCTAATTTATGTTTTGGGTTAATTATAAATCGAGAGATCATAATTTCATAATTTAAATTAGGGATTATTAATTAGGGTTTAAAGATCATAACTCAAGAGAGAGAAATCCACCCTAGGACCGTCTAGACCTAATAATTCGATAATTGCATAATTGATTAGATTTTCATTAATTTTGGATTAAAACTCACTTTGCCTCATTTGGTAGTTTATAGGTTAATTATTAATTTGGTTGTGTGATTTACTATTTTGTTTATTATTTCCAAAATTTAATTCTCATAATTGCTTGTTTGATTGATAAATTTTCTACGTTTATTGTTTATTTTAAATTGTTGCAAATTAGTTTGATCTTAGATTTTAGGACTAGATTAACCCTCCTTAGGGTATCGATACCTTAGGTACTACGCGAATGACCTGTGCGTTTGCAATATTATCGAGGTTAAAATAGTAAAAATTTAGCAAACGTAAAGTTGCGATCAATACGTTATTTTGATTGTTTTATTTTGAACCTATTAGTATAACATTGACTGTAATCCTTAATTGTTACTTTTAATGTTTGTTAGTAGTGTCTAATGATCCCATATCATTAGGGACAACATAACTTAAGTTAGATAACTTGAACATATAAGGTTACTACCTATATTGATCGTTTTCCACTTCGTAATGCAACTGTTAAATGAATTCTAGAGATCGTATCCTAGTTTATTTAGTAGTTAGGTTTAACTGATGATCGTGTCTTGATTAAACATAACCTAAGGAAAAATTGGGATTAGTAGAGCATTCTGTTAGTTTTAGATCAATAGTTTGAAGAGAGTTGTAAAGACGTTAGGAAGATGGAATATGCTTGATCGTGTTTAGGCCAAGATTGAACCAGGCTTTACTTATGTTCGACATTTTAATCATTTATGTCTACTTTCTTTAATTTGTTTTTGATAGTTAATTTGGTTTTATTTTCTAAATTGATTATGATCCAAAAACCCCCTTTCTTATATTTTCCTAGCATCAATTAATTTTGTTACAAAAATTAACTGAACATTCCCTATGTATTTGATCCCAACTCACTATAATGATAAATTTTAGTGTGTACAGTTAGGTAAATTTTACAATACACCTAACATATGCTTTCAAACTTTGGTGCCGTTCGTAGGGAGTGTAGCAGTTTAATTTTCGTATTTGATTTTAGTTGTCATTTTATGAATATATTTGTTTATATTTGTTTCTTTTTATTATTAGTTAATTTTTTAAAGTTTGTGAGTTTTAGTGAATGGTAGTTACGAGATCTCCTCGTAGAGAAATTGAACAACCTGATATGGAGATCGAGAGAACAATACAGAGATTGCGTAGGGAAGCAAGGTTAACTTTAACAGAAGAATCAGAAGTAGAATTCGAATAGACGATGGCAAATTCGAGGACAATGAGGGAGATGGCTGCACCTGATTTAACTTAAAGACCATTATGCATAACATTTCTAAATTTTGCTAAACATGTTACCTTTAAGTTAAAATCTGGATTAATTCATTTGTTGCCTAACTTTCATGGTCTTGGAGGGGAGGATGTATATAAGCATCTCAAGGAGCTCACTATGGTTTGTCTAAGCATGAAGCCTCTCGAGGTGACCGATAAGCAGATCATTTTGAGAACCTTCCCGCTCTTACTCAAGGGTTAAACAAAGGATTGGTTGTTTAACTTACCGGCTGGAAGTATAAAAATATGGCTAGATAAAAAGAGGCTATTCTTGGAGAAATATTTTTCAGCCTTAAAGATAGCAAGTATTCAGAAGGAGATATGTGGTATCAAGTAGCATAACATAGAATAGTTCAAGAAGTTATACGTCAGTTCTTCGCATAACATCATTCCAAAGCAATTTCTCATTATGAAGGACTACTATCGATGGAGAGGAGTTTGGTCTATGCAATGATTGGTGGGGCACTTTGTGAGAAGACTCTCATTAAAGCTAGGATCTTACTTGAGTGGATGGACATGAACATACATCAAATAAGCACTTACAATGATGTTTGATGAGTAAATGAGGTAAGCAATTCTTCCATTGAAAACCCTTTAGATGAACTAACATCCTTTATAAGGCAGATTGTAGTTAAACAGGCACAAGCGATTATGTGTGGGATATGTTCAAACACATGCCATCCCATGTTGGGTTTTGATCTTGCATCACATGCATTAAAAATAGAAAACAGCAACGAAAATATAAAACAAAACTAAGAGCTTTCAAGTGCCAATAGATGTAACTTTAACAAAACATTAACTTAAGATGTTTACCTTACAATTTCCTTCATTCTTTGTTGTCTTCACCTCTTTGGGTTGTCGTAAGCCATAAAGACCAAAGGATGACGTCTCTAACGATATCCACATGAAGGGTGAAGCCTAAAACCTCTTAGGAAGAATGGCTATAAAACATATAAAGTCTTTATGATGTAATGTTTAAGAAAGTGTTTAGAGAGAGAGAGAAGATGATGATCACTTCATAAAAAAATCTCTTGTTTTCACACATTGGAAAAAAATTGATGTTTCTTATACCGTTTGGCCTTACTCTAACCCCTAACATCAATGGAGAGTTGGTGGGAATTAAGTGGCTTTTATCTCCACTTAATTTAACATGAAACTTCTACCTCTTCTTTAAAGGGTAATTTTGTCATCTTGCTTATTAAAGGATAATTTTGTCATCATGCTTATTAAAGGGTAATTTTTTTCATCTTACCTAATAAGCAAGATTCACATGTGTCATATGACTCATTAGTTATGCATCTCTCATATCTTAGATCCCTATCTAAAACCATTTTACTCATTCTTCGATTCTTCATTAGGTGTGACCTATTAAGTTTTCGATTATGTTGGTCACTTGAATTAACATTTAATTCAACTAAGTCATGAGTGGTATCTAGCAACACATCATGATGCCCAATTGAATGGAAAGTCAATGGCTTGACTATGAACCCTTCCATAGAGAATGTTCCTGTGCATTTCATCCTTTCACTTTTTATAACCCATTTGGTTCAGAGTATGGTTAAAGTGTAAACTCCCACTAGACTGACTACTTCACATCTAGCCTAAGTGGTGTTAGTTCTTGTTCCTGAGGCTCAGTACTCAATTGAATATGTCACTGAAGACTATGTTCATGACAATTCCACTCTGGACAAAGATTCTCAAGTAACGAAGAGGCCATGGGTATCATCTCCTTCTATCAGGAGTGGTGAATCCATTATTGGCAACTCAATTATCTAAGAATACCTCATGTTGTAGACAGTCACCACCCCATGTGCAACCTCTAAAAGGCAACGAGGAATGGAGTCAAAGTATAGGATCAGTATCTAAGATATCTTTAAGCACCACTGGTTTAAGGATATTTTCACCATTGCTAGTATGAGACTATCATTGACATTATAATAGATTATACATATGATTATCTCATGGCAAGTCATCCAATCTACTTACTACTCTTATCAAGCATCCATATGTTAACTTTAAACAACTCATGCTTATAGCTTATAAGATCCATTGCTTGATCTAATCAAGGAGTATAACATGTGTTAGTCTGACTAGATTAATAATGTCTTGTCTCATTGATCCTATGACTAGGGATAATTTAAACACTAACATAATTACATATAATGGGAATCTCATTATCCTAATCTCATTATGATTTCCTTCATTCTATGTAATGTATTAAGGACTTGATTAATTTGATATAAGGTCACTATCAATTCATAAAGAACATGAACATCAAATTAACAAAAATGCCTTTTTATTAATCATAAAGATTTGCACAATAAGTGCTAAAACTGATTACCTTTAGAGCACTTCTCTAACAACCTCCCACTTACACTAAAGTCAATCACCTTTGTATTTAATACCATAAGCGAGTACATGAGTTTGATATCTGATAAGTGTAAATTACATCATGATTTAGGGCATAGTTTGGCATGTGTTTAACCGTTAATTCTATCATTTAGTATGCTTTTAGGTTAGAATTGTATTAGTTTGTCTTTTAAGTATTTTATAGGTTAGTACGAGCTTAAATATTATTTTTCAGGTGTCTTGGTGTGTTTGCTAGTATTTTAGGGTCAATATCGAAGAACCAAGGAGTTTTGGAAGACATTATATTTAAAAAATGATCATGACAGAAGGCTTAGATGTTTGCCACGGTCGTGGCTTGCAATAGGCAGGCGTATAGACGCTTACAAACTTCACGTTTTGAGGGATTTTTAGACCTTTCGAGGCTTGGAAAAACCCTAGTGTTACCAAAACATAAAAGGTTATTTAAAGAACAACAAGAAAAGAGAAAAGGGAGCTTTTTCGTGCAGCCACATTTGAAATGCTAAATAAAGAATATCGAGAGAGAGAAAGAAGAAGAATTTCGCTACCTTCAATCATCTATTACAAGTTATATTTCTTGTTCATTTCGAATTTATTCATGTATAGAATTGAGATGGATTGTATGATAATAGGATTTGGATTATTGATGTTCTTATAAACTCTCCTTCTGGATTTTATTTTGATTTAATGATAATTTAGTCAATTGTGTTTATTAAATGAATGTCGTGATTTATTTGTGCTCTTGCATAATTTCATAATAAATTGAGAGGGTGAACTAAATGAAAAAAGATTAAATTAGATTAATGAAAGATAGATGATTTAATAGAAATTGTGACAAATCATATTGGTAATTATATAGAGAGATCCCATGTGATGTTCTGATAGTTTATTAGAGTGTTTAATATTAATTACGATTTTGAAAATTTTGTGAATTTAGAGATTGCAAATTCCATAATAAGATTAGGGTTTATGATTTAGGATTTAATGGTTATAACTCGAGATAGTGTAGTCAGCCCTAAGATAGTCTAGAACCAATACTCCATTGACGTATAATTAGTTAAGTTAGCATTAATGATAAGTAAAATCCCTTTTCTCATAAATTGGTAAATTCCCTAGGTTGATTTCTATTATGAATGCATATTGCTCACGTATTAATGCTTTTGTATTTAATTTTTTATTTGATTGGTTGAACTCATTTCTCGTAATTAATTTCTGTTGCATCTTTTACTTTTAGTTTTATAATTTTTCTGGCCTTAGATTTTAGGATTAGATTACTCCCCCTCTTCGTTGAATCAACACTCTTATACTACAATCACGATTTGTGCGCTTGTGGTATTTGAGGGCTTATAACTTTTAAAGTTCAAACAACATGATCAATATCTCTTTTGAGGAATTGACTTAGTCAAAGGATCAACAATATTTTAATCGGTGGGCACTGATAACACGTCGTAACGCTAGTCAAATAAAAACTAGACCATTACTACAGTAGTGGCAGGTCTAGGTCGATCCCACAAAGAGTGTATGTAAAGTTATTGAAATGAAATTAATCAGTGTTTAGGGGTTTTGCTTTTAGGAAATAAAATGAGACCAGAGTAATAAAAACAAATTAAAGAAAATATAAAAAATGATAAAAGTGGGAAATTCAAATGGAATCTAGTTCTTTGGTTCAATCTCAGCCTACACCCTAATTAAACATATTTCTTTGATTTGTTGTTCTCAAACCTCTCCTAGAAACTATTAATCGTTGGTTAATAATTAACCCAAGTTTTCCCTTAACTAGTGTCTAATCAAGATGCGATCATTAATTAAACCTAACTACTGAATAACTTAGGATACGATCTCTAAATTAAATTAGGCAGTAGCATTACCAATTAGAAAAACCGATTAATTAAGGCAATAACCACATACAATGTGTCATTTAACCTAGGTCATATTATCCCTAATGATTACGAATCATTAGTTACTACACATGAATTTCAAGATAACAATTACAGATTATATCAAAATTTTAGCAATGAGTTTGCAAATAAACAATTTAATGAATGCATCACAAATTCTGATTATCCATACACAAAATCCAAATCCATATGCCTAGGATATCACAATCAAGCCAATGAGAGACAAAGAAACGAAAAACATATGAAAGAAATTCTTAAGCTGAGTCATCGGTGTCGATGTCTGAACTGACATCAAGATGTTACCCCTATATATGTCTCTCCTGAAAATATGGTTCAGCCCCATTGAATAATATACCATCGAAGCTCCTTCTATCGCCTCTCTACTGTGCCTCCTTTTGTTCTATTTCGCGCTACTCTCTCGATACAGTTCAATTGATTTGACAAATTAATAGGCAGCCCATCTAAAGTACACGTTTTCATTTAAAACCAACATCTATGCAATGTCTGTGTTTAACGCAGACATTAGTGCTAAATGCAGGCATCAGAGTTGTGCTTCTTAGGTCCTCCAAATTTCCAACGTGTTGTAACATTTTTCCTAGTTGCTCTTGTATCATTTTTTATTGTGTTTTAATCCACCTTATGTGCTGCGTTTTGCTTCTTCCCAGTAGCCTCTTTTCTTCCTCTGTTTTTATCATTTTCTTCTAATTTTGTTGTCGTTTTATTACTGTCCATGATCCTTTAAATTCACATTCTTGCATTAAACATCCACATATTTCTACTTCCTTATTTTTCCAGCTGCATGTTGCGAACAACTAGGGTTTTTCTTTATATTTTCTTTTTTTCTTATTTTGTCATAAAAAATTGACAGTGTGTCGTAATGCTAGTCAAAATAAAATAACTAGACTAGTACTATAGCAGTGGTGAGTCTAGGTCGATCACACAGAGATTGTGTGTAAAGTTGTTGAAAAGAAATTAATTGGTGTTTAGGTTTAGGGGGTTTCGATTTTTCAAATAAGAAAATAAAATGAAATTAGACTAATAAAAACAAATTAAAGAAAGCATTGGAAAAATGATAAAAGTGGGGAATTTGGTAAGGACCTAATTCTTTGGTTCAATCTCAGCCTACACCCTAATTAAACATATTTCATTGATATTTTGTTCTCAAACCTTTCCTAGTAACTATTAGTTGTGGGTTAACAATTAACCTAAGTTTTCCCTTAGGTAGTGTTTAATCAAAGATATGATTGTTAATTAAACCCAACCATTGAATAACCTAGGATACAATCTCTAGATTTAACTAGGCAGTAGCATTGCGAATTAGGACAACCAATTAATCAAGTCAAAATATGATGTGTCATTTAACCAAAGTTATGTTAGCCCTAATGATTACGAATCATTAGTCGCTACACATAAATTTCAAAATAAAAATTACAGATTATATCAAAATTATAGCAATGGGTTTGCAAATAAATGATTCAATGAATGTATTAAAATCATCTTTTCACAATACCCAATGGGTTCATACATAAATAATCAAATAATAATGAAATCCGATTATCCATACATAAAACCCATATCTTTATGCCTAAGATAACACAATCAATCCAATAAGAGAGAGAAATATGAAAAATATGAAAGGAATGCTTAACCTGGGTCGTCGACATCGACGTCACCTCCAAACTGGTGTCAGCATGTTTCCCCTCTATAAGTCCCTCCCCAAAAAATGTTTCAGCTCCTATTGAATAATGTCCTACTGATGCCGCTGCTATTGCCTCGCTACTGCGCCTCCCTTCTGATCTATTTCACGCTACTCTCTCGATACTGTTCTATTGATTTCATAAATTAATATGAGGTCCATCTACATTACTTGTTTTCATTTAAAACCAATCCCTCTGCTACATCTACGTTAAACGCAGACGTCTGAGCTACGTTTTATAGGTCCTCCAAATGTCCAACTTGTTGCATTGTTTCTCTTAGTGGCTATTGCATCGTTTTTAGTCTTGTTTTAATCCACCTTATGCACTACGTTTTGTTTCTTCCCAGTGGTCTTTTCTCTTCCTATTTTTTTGTCGTTTTCTTCTCAACTTGGTGTCGTTTTATTGCTCTCCATCATCTTTTAAATTCATGTTCTTGCATTAAACATAGACATCTTTCTACTTATTTTTCCAGACATAAGCAAATAGGGTTATTTTATGCATTTTCTTTTTTTCTTGTCTTCTTCTTGTCTTTTAATTTTCTTGTTCTTACTCCATAAAGAAAAGTGAAAATTAATCTTCATAAAATGGCCTAAATATTGTGCTTTTAACTTACTTTAACTTCTTTTATTTCCAACTTGTACCCAAAATCACATGTTTTAAAGGGAGTACTTTAAGCAATTTCATGTCATTAATCCCTAATTGTTATGAAATAATTCAACAATCAATTATGAACATATCAAAAACAATAAAAATAGTGAAATACACTTAACCCAGGTCGTCAACATCGATGTTACCTCTGAACTGGCATCAGGATGTCTAGCCCTTTATAGGTCTCTATCATGAAAATGCCTGAGCCCCTATATGTTTCATAAGAACACATTATCACAAAAATCAGATCATATGTTTCATGTAATCATCACAAAATACCACTCAATTATGCTCCATATCCAACAAATCAAGATGCAATGCACAAATATAATGGCTCGAGAAAATCCCATAAAACAGAATGGCAAAACCTAAGTTTACACCATGAATAGAATGAGTCTAATTTTCGAAGCTCATATGCCTCAAGCAAGCAACTAGGAGAAGGTTTTAAGTCAATGTGCACGTAATGAACAGAATGGTATCTCTCTTACCCACATAAGCAAATTTTTCGAAGCTTACGTATTCCATATCATTCTCATACTTTCATGCTTTTTATGCTTTTCTTCTATTCATTAATACCAGATACAGCAAATCTTTCAAAAGTGAACATGACAACAAATCACAATGCATTTTTCTTACATTCACAATGTTTCAAAAACAAGCAATTAAGCAAACATAAACATATAATAGATCAGCCAATCATCACAATAACCATACACGTATTACCCACCTATTTACTTGTAATTCCAAGATCAAGTTTGCTCTTCTTCTTACTATTGATTTCGAACTTCTTGGTTTCCTTCAAACAAACATATTTTCATCCAATCAATATACACGAATAAAACTTCCATAAGTTTTAAATATCCAAAAAATGAGCTTAGACTTAATCTACTTTTTTATCTAACTAGAAGAACTAAGATCTAGTTAAGGTTCATAAAAATCTATGAACACAAATCACTTGTTCCTCTTCTCTCTCTTTATTTTTTAGCACATAACCTATTTTCTCTACTGCCTTCTTCTATCAAACCAAGAAGAATAATAAAGGTTACCTAAAAACTTAGCTTCTTCTTCCTCTTCTTTCTCTTTGCTCTTTTCTTTCCTTCTTCTTCTTTTTCTATGCTACGATTTTCTCCTTCTCTTCTTCTAGTTTCTTCTATGACTTTCTCTCTTCTCTTACTTACTATATATGACTCTTTTCTCTTTTTTTTTCTAAGTTTAAGACTAATTTTTTCTTTCCAAGCTTACCTTTACTTATTAATCCAATGTCTTTTAACTACGTAACTTAATTCTATCTCTTTCTTTTAATTCATGCAACCACATGAGATTCATAATATATATAATTAAACTCCGAAAATTACTAATTCATGAATTCTAACTTATATTCATGCTTGCTAATTTAATAAAATAAAATATAAGAAAAATTTGGGGGC
>JAOQML010154701.1:0-14006 GCA_027568935.1 Erythroxylum urbanii | reverse complement strand
AAATTAATAAAAGTGCTTTTTATTTTTTTGTTGCCAAATAGTTTACTGTATGGAGCTCTTTTTAAAAAGCTATTTTTTAATTGACAGCTAAATAGTCAAGTGACTTTTTAAAAAAGCTCTTCTCAGAAAAGCTCTACTGACAAAAGCTCTACTGATAGAAGCTCAACCAAACAGGCACTTAATCTAATATGTAAAGTGGAAACATCTAATCTTTTTTCTCTCTGTGTGGGCCACGGTTAAATTTTTAACTTATGATATTTTTTTACCTTTGACCCGTTTTTTTAATTTTTTTGAAAATATATTGAAATGGTTTAATAAAACTGTGTATCTTGAATACCATGAATGTGGAAAGGTCTACATCCTTTTTTTTAAAACCTTTTTTTTTCTCTATTTGGTTAAACTTTAAACTTATGATATTTTTCTTTTTTAATCTATCTTTTTAAAATTTTTATTTTTTGAAATTAAATGAAATAATTATATTAGTAAACTATCTCCGAATAGGAGATACGACAAAAGATATAAGATTATGATTAACAAGATATCAACAATGTCGACAATATTAGAAAACGATTAACTCACAGTATAAAAGATTTAGAGAGCTATATCCTATCTATTGTTACTCAATAAATGCATGCTTGATTCTAGTTAATGGGATGCCATAATATGATAGATTATATTGGTGTTGACATTTGATAAAATAATACCTCTAATTTAGTGTTTTGAAGTAGAAGGCATACTTATATATAACTTTGCCCTTAAAAATTCACCCATTTCTTACTTTCCATATGGCATAGATGGTGGCAGAAAAGGATATTCTAGTAATGAGAAAATATGCATCATTTAGTAATGAATTTTGAGATGCCTATGCAAGCTACTCTTCCCGATCAACCTCATTATAAACATGAGCATTCAATTGATGGATGTAATTTAGAGGCTACACGTTTAAAAAATAAGTGGCTCCAATATTCATCATCATTATGGAAAAGCTAACAAATAAGTGAGATAGGGAAGGAACTCTTAATTCTATCTAGATATGAGAGTTTATTTTTAGTGGAAACTTATGTTATAAAAGTCAACTTAGGAGGAATGCATTTATGCATACCAACTTCCCCCAATGAACTTTCAAAATAGGACACCTAAAGATTTGATAGCATGATATATTATGAAACAAATTAGAGGAGTTTTTGGTCTAATAACCAACATTTTTTCTATGTAGATTAAGAAGGTAACAAAATAAGTTGTCTTATATAAATTAGAAGTCCTTTTTTTTGATAGACCATTCATTACCATTGATAAGATCATAAACTTTAGCTATAGGCTTCGTTAGATAACTTATGTAGAAAACTTGAGGGAGTATGTATAAAGGACTAGCCTTACACCAATTATCATATTATAACCAAGTTGAATTGGCATTACTAATGGTAAATTTTATTTCATTGTAAAGCTTATTTCTTAATTTCATGATGTTTACCATAGTTCAAAATGAGTCAATATGAGGTTGGATTATCCGAATACATTGGTTTTCCAAATAGTGGGAATGAACCAATTTCACCAAAATATATTCCTTTTCTATAAGGATTTGGCAAAGCCTTTTAGCAATTAAAAAATTGTTACTTAATTAGATAAGCCAAATTCCTAAACCCCTTACCTTCTTAGGTTGACTAATATCATCCTATTTAACCTTTGCCTAAGGTCCCTATAGGCATCACCTATCCAGAGGAAGTTCCTCATAATTTTCTCCAAGCCCTAAATGACACTCCTAGGTAGAGCTAAATGAGATATCCAATAAGCATCCCTAAGTGACACTACTAGGTAGAGCTAAATGAGATATCTAATAAGCATACAAGTTATTGAGGACAGGTTTGATGAGTTAAGCTCTACCTGCATAGGATAATCTTTTATTAGCCTAATGGCCTATGTTCTTGTACTTAAAATCAAATATGGCATGCCAGTCATTAAAATTTAGTCTTTTAGTTGTAATATAATTACCAAGTTATTTGAAAAAAAAATTCTCTATCTGTAACCCCGTAATAGAAGCAAGGTAATCCTCCTGACTTTTTACAACATTAGAGAAAATGATGAAGCTCTTGTCACCATTAATGCTTAAGCTTAAAAGTGAGCAAAATCTATAAAGAGAATTCATGATAACATTGATAGAGAGTGGCTTAGCTTAGCAAAATGAAAGTAGATCATCAACGAAAGACAAATTAGTGATTATTTGCTTCAAACACTTATGATCTTTGAATGCATGATCTTTTCCAATGTTGTCATAAGCAAATCTAGAGAATAATTTAATGCATATGAAAAATAGATAGGGTAAGATAAGATCACCTTGCCTATTCTCTTTGCCACTCTTAAATATGGGGGTAAGCTTACCACAAACTAGGATGTTGAAAGAAATCATAAAAATACATTATTGAATCCAGATAATAAATAAGAGAAAGAGCCTTAGTGCCTTAATAGCTTGTAGAATGAAGCTCCAATTTATAGTATTAAAACCATTATAAAAGTCTATTTCCATTGCACAATATGGCTTAGATCTTTCATTTTGATAAACCTTGAAGAGTTCCTATGCCATGAGAATATTATCCCTAATAACTTTGTCTTTGAGGAAAACTCCTTGGGATTTTCAAATCAATGAGTCCATAACAGAACTAAGTCTGGAAGCTATGATCTTACAGATAATTATGTAAAAGGTATTATAGAAAGAGATATGCTTGAAATCCTTAAATGAACTAGGGTTGGGCCATTTATGGACTAAGAAACTTGAAGTCACATTGATTTGCTTGAGGAGCTTGCTTATATTGAATAATTCCTAAATAGTTTGACATACCAGAGGTTTGATAAGATACCAGGATACTTAAAAGAAATAAGTATTGAATCCATTTAGTCTAGGGCCCTTGTTAGTATAACACCCTATTACCATATAGTATATACCCAAACATCCAAAGGACGATCAAGAATATACCCCATGGCAATGGCATGTTAGAACAATCATAACCACTTAATATGGCATCATAAATAAATCACAAATATACTAAAGATTAATTCTTCATTCCATTTATAAAACATAATTTACAAAGTCACTTTTCACTCCATAATCCATATATGCACTATATCAATAGCCTACGAGAGTCTACTGTTCTTTACAACATATCTTACATGAATGGAAACTAAACAAAAGCATTATATCTAACTCCTCAGTTTTAGCTGACCAAACCTTTGAGCTATTTCTTAAGTCCAAAGCGTAAGTATAAGACTTCTTCTTGAATGTCTTAGAAGCTAAGTCTCCTCTTTCGTACATGAAAATCAACATTACAATTTTGGTGAGTTTTGAGAACTCAATGAGCGAATCATCATTGATGTGCTCACTCGTATCATTCTCAAAACAATTCACCATTCAATGCATAAATAAATCATATAATCAAATATTGCATAACACTTTACAATTCATCATATCTCAACAAATACACTTTATGTACACATTTTATATTTGAATTTCAGAACAATTAATTCACTTCTGACATTTCATATCAAGTTGTATATGCAATGCACGTGTCACTCACTTTCAATTGTTACTTTATTATTACCGAATGCCTTTTTACAACTGTCTCATATCTTTTGTGGATACGGGGCTTAGTGATAACTATCCCGTACCCATTGCAAATACCAGGCTAATTTTATATACTGAGCCTGTGTCTCTTTTAAGCATATTTCTAAGCTTTAAGCTCTTTTTCACTAGCCACTCTAGTCACAACTCCATCATGTGATCATGCATATTAATGTGATGCATCAAATCATATAATCAATAGCATTTATTCATCATGGATAGTTAGTTTCACATGTTCATCGGACCAAAGTCTGACATTCAAAATTTTTATTGAGAACATATATTTCTTTCAGATTCATATACAATCAGAACACTCCCAATACATTCTTAATTATCAAACTCCTCAGACCATCAATGTTCAGTATCATCTATCATATAAATTGTAATTCAATAGCTGACATTTAAACAGAAATAATTCAATCCTAGTTAGAACATCTAGGTTACTGACAGTATGCTCCAAATAGTTATTGTCTTAACGAATAGGCAATATCTGAATGTTGTCGTTCAACATAAGCGTCTAAGCCATACAATACACATATTTACACATTACTAAATTGCTCAATCATATTAGTACTCAATCATACACATATGTATATGCATTATGTTCAATGTATGCTTAATGACTTTCCCGGGTATGTATCCCTAAATCATAAGTCTTGAGCATTCAAAAATTATCACTTAGATATGTCTAGTTTACATTTAGGTTTATACCTCAATTATCCATCTAAACATATCAAACATTTAATCACTTATTCAATCTCAAATTAGGTTCATTTCAAACCTTATTTAAGTCTCAATACACTATAGGAAAGTACCTTAGCATTAGTTGTTTCAAACATCACTTAAAAGACAACATTTCACTCTTTATACTAGCCCACGATTGTGATAGAAGCTTGTGCAACAGGCCATGACTGTGGGGACTATGCCACGATTATGAAAAAATCCAAATAACTAGGCCACGATTGTACACTGAAGGCCACGATTGTGCACTACATTGTTTCCCCCAATTCTGAACGAATGTATCAAACTTAGACACATACCAAACACTTGAATTTTCCAGATTACAAGCCCTTTAAACCTACTTCATTACATGATCATCTAGCTTCATCTTGGTTACTCTAAGGTCCATTAGACTTTGCTCATCTTTGTCATTAATAATCACTTCATATACATACACATACATCTCCAATTCAAGAACACTATGTTAACATCTTTCTTTAGCATAAATTTACCTTCTTTATACATCAAATTCCAGTCCAATTCATCCATATAATAACTTATATAATCCATGGTTTTCACACATGAAGAACAAGCATAAAACATCCAAGTTTATCTAACATATTCCAGCACACATCATCACCAACACCATATACATTTCATTCCAATTCAATCACCATTCTCATTCTATTAAACATACCATAAGAATCAAATTTCTACTTACTTATTAGACTTCCAATTCCAATTCAAAACTTTAAATTAAACTATCCCTCCATTCATGCATGATTCATTACAAACTTAAGGTTAAAACAGGTTGATTTTCAGCAGCAAGATGAAGGTAACAATAAGCTAGTTTCTTGGCTATTTTATGAATGATTAAAGTGTGGGTTTCATGTAATAATTTAGTTAGGGTTCAAAAACAATGTAGAGAGAAGGTAGGATCAATTTTGGTGAAGAGAAGTGAGAAAGGCAATAGAAACTTTGCTGCAGAAACTTGCTTCATTAAGGTGTTATGTGTCTTAATTTGGCCAAGGCATTTGTCACATGGCATGTAAGCCATTTGCCTACTATATATGCTGCCACTTATCCACTTCTTAAGTTTCTATGTGCAACCTTGTATGTGGTCCACATGTCACACAAAAATTGGTCCATTTGTCATTTAATTACTAGTCCATTTGTCACTCATTTAACTATGCCAAATGTCACTCAATTATAGGCTTAATAAACTTAATTTTTCATGTGTCAATTTATTTTACCACTTAGCATTTTTCCTTATCCAAATTTACATGTTAATTCATCACTCTTCTAATTAATCACAACTAATTCCAAAATACTAATTAGAATCTAATTAAACCAAAATTTAAGACATAACAATTTACAATTCATATTATTACCATTCAAAATAATTCATACCCCAAAATATATCAATTGAGTGCATATGCTATCTATTTAATGTGTACAAATTATAATTTGTATGTGTATGCTATTGATATGCATGTAATCAAATGCTCTCAATGCTATTACTCATTTTCAATGATCTAGGGTTTTAACCCTAGGTATGTTTCGAAAATTGGATATTACAATTCTCCTTCCTTAAGAAATTTTATCCTCAAAATTTTTACCTAATTGATCAAAGAGGTGGGGGTATTGTTTACTCATGTTCTCCTCTATTTTTCATGTAGCTTCATCGCTTGAATGATTTCTCTAAAGGACTTTCACTAATGGGGTCACTCAGTTTCTCAATTGTTTATTATGATATCCCACTATCTTTATCGGTTCCTCAATATAACTTAGATTACTGGCAATTTTAACTTCTTGTGTTGGTAATACATGTGTTGGATCAGACTGATATGTTCTGAGCACACTGACATGGAACACATTGTGTATCTAAGCAATTTTAGTAGGTAGTGCTAACTTATAGGCCAATGGTCCAACTCTCTCATTAATTTCATATGGACCAATGTATCTAGGGCTTAACTTACCCTTTTTTACTGAATCCTAGTACACCTTGCCAAAGCGATACTCTCAGAAATACTTTATCTCCTACTTGATACACTATATCCCTTCGGTGCTAATCCATATAACTCTTCTATCGATCTTTTGTGCTACTTTAATTCTATTATGGATTAATTTCAATTTATCAATATTATCTTGAAACAGTTCTAGGCCTTTGACAATTCTTAGGTCCTCTTCATCCCAATATAAAGGCGATATACATTTTTTGCCATATAATGCCTCATATGGTGACATACTGATACTACTGTGATAATGATTATTATAAGCAAACTCAATCAGAGCTACATATTGATCCCATGCTCCTTAAAACTCCAAAACACAAGCTCTGAGCATATTCTCAATAGTCTTAATAGTTCTCTCACTCTCTTTGTTTGTTTGAGGATGAAATGTTGTACTAAAGTTTAACTTCGTACCTAAAGCTGTCTATAAACTACACCAAAATCTTGAAGTAAATTTGGGATCTCCATCTGACACCATTGACACTAGACCCTATGTAATCTTACTACGTCATTCACATCTCTCCGAGCTAATTGATCTAGTGTATTGTACTCCCTTAATGGTAAGAAATAAGCCGACTTAGTTAGTCTATCAATAATGACCCATATGGAATCATGTTGCCTCGGAGTCCTTGACAAACCCATTATAAAATCCATAATGATTCTCTCCCATTTCTACTTTAGAATAGGTAATAACTATAACTTCTCAACTAGAGCGTGATGTTCTGCCTTAATCTATTGGCAAGTCAAACACTTAGCCATATATTCAACCACTTGCTTCTTCAGCCTTGGCCATCAGAAATACTGTTTCAGCGTGTTATACATCTTGGTAGTACCAGGATGGCGTAAGATGTTATACATGTTTTCTTCAAAATCTCCTTTCTTAGATTCTCAATATCGGGTACACACAATCTCTGCTTTAACTGCAATATCTCAGTTCTTGATTCAAATTCAAAATTCGGGTTCATTTTCAACTTCTCAATAAGCTTCACTAATTTTGGATCTTTGCTTTGAGCCCTTTTTATTCTCACATGTAAAACAAATATCAGCTTCAATGTAGCTAATAATATTTCATTCTGATTCAAATTCAACTCAACATTCAATGCTCTTAATTGGAATAGGTTTGGTAACCTCGATGTTTGAATTTGTTCCACACTACTATTGGATTTTCTACTTAATGCATCAGCCACAACATTAGCTTTACCAGGATAATACTCAATTGTGCAAACATAATCTTTCAGCAATTCTATCCATCGTCGTTGTCTCATTTTCAGCTCTTTTTGACTCAACAGATATCTCAAATTCTTATGATCGGTGAATATCTGAAATGTCTTACCATACAATAATGTCTACAAATCTTCAAAGCAAATACTACTGCAGCAAGTTCCAAATCATATACTGGATAGTTAAACTCGTGAGACCTTAACTGTCTTCATGCATATACAATTACCATGCCATGCTGCATCAGTACACATCCTAACCCCTAGTGTGAAGCATCACTATACACAACCTAACCTCTAGATCCAGATGGAATAGCAAACACCAATGTTGTAGTTAACCGATGTTCTAGCTCCTTAAAACTTCTCTAACATTCATCAGTCCATCTGAATGATATATTTTTCCTCAGAAGTTTTGTCAAAGGGATTGAGATCAGTGAAAACCTTTAGACAAACCTTCTGTAATAATCGGCTAATCTAAGGAAACTTCAGATCACAAACACATTTCTTGGAGCTTCCCACCTCATTACGACTTTTACTTTATTCAGGTTTACCTATATGCCCTGTCCAGACATGATATGACTCAAAAATACTACTTGATTAAGCTAAAATTTACACTTACTAAACTTGGCATACAACTTTTCTCTCTCATTATCTGTAGGATTAACCTCAAATGCTTAACATGTTCTTCTTTGCTTTTCGAATACACCAAAATATCATCAATGAACACATGTTCTTTGCTTTTTGAATACACCAAAATATCATCAATGAACACATGACAAAGTGATCTAAATAAGGTTGGGATACCTTATTCATCAAATCCATAAAAGCAGATGGACCATTAGTTAACTGAAAATGCATCACCATAAACTCAAAGTGCCCATATCTTGTTCTAAATACACTTTTAGGTATATCAACTTTAGCTATCTTTAATTGATAATACCCTAACCTCAAATCAAGTTTAGTGACACCTGAGCTCCCTGTAACTGATCAAGCAAATCACCTATGCTCGGTAACAAATAGTTGTTTTTCATTGTCACCCGATTCAACTGGCTATAATTAATACACAATCTTAGAGTTCCATCCTTCTTTTTTACAAACAAAACCGGCGCACCCTAAGGTGACACATTGGGCCTAATAAAACCATTATCCAACAACTCTTATAACTAGGTCTTCAGTTTTTTTAGTTCCATAAGTGCCATCTTATATAGGAGAATTGATATAATAGCAGTACCTGGAACAAGGTCAATGGTAAACTTCGATTCCCTTTCTAGAGGTAAACCCAGTAGTTCAGTAGGAAACACATCCAGAAAATCCATAACAATAGGAATATCCTGAATGGTCTATTCATTTCGGGTATTCGTCGCATAGGTGAAGTAAGCCTCGCACCCACCTCAAATCATTCTTAAAGAACTCATGGAAGAAATCAATCTAGCTAGCACTGCCTGACTAACTCTTTAAAATATTACTTTCGGCTGATTAGGGATTCAATAATGACTTTTTTAGTATAGCAGTTTATCATAGCCCTATGTGTAGTAAGCCAGTCTATACCAAGAATAAGGTCTATCTCTTTCAATTATGATATTATCAGATCGGTTTTCAATTTCACCTGATCAATCCGAATGATACACCTTTTACACACGTCACCAATCACTGTAATACTACCTACCGGTGTAGTTATGTAAGGCCCCAGAATATACCCTAGTTGAAACGATACATGTTCATGAAAGTACATATGAGATAGGAGTTAAAATTGTGCTATGATTTGAATGTGAAAGGTATACGACTTGAATTTTGGTATTGATGCACTATAGTTAGTAAATTGAAATTAATTGATACCATAAAAGAATTAAGGTATTTAAATGTATATTTGGACTAAGAAAATTGTCAAGTGGCAAGAAAATTTGGTACATGAAAATTAGTATGACTATGACTATAATTGAGTAACATTTGGTATAGTTAAATGAGTGACAAATGGACTAGTAATTAATGTACAAATGGACCAATTATTACGTGAAAAGTGGGCCAACCTTGGAATAACATATGTACTGATTTATAGGTGACTAAAGGCAGCATCTTAAGGTGACAAATGGCAGCATAATCAAGTGTTACATGGTATGACATGTTAATTGACACATGCTTAAGTTTGTTGAAGACACCTAGTAACCAAAGGTGGCAAATTTTCTATTGGAATGTTCTTCATTTCTTTCAGTTTGCTCCTCTCCACCAAAACTCTCATTCCCTCTCAACTCCTGGAATTTTGCTAGAGTTTGGATCATTTTCGCTTGGAATCATAGTAACATACTATATCAAGAAATCTACCTTAAATTATCTTCTATGTTGCTTTCTTTTTGGTGCTAAGAGCTTCCTAGTTTCACCTTAATCTTAGATGTGTGTTGATTACTTGGAGGGCTGATTTAGTTAGTTTTTTGAAGTAGGAATTTGAAATTAAGGAGGTAAGGGAATAATAAACTTGGTATCACGTTAGAACATGTATTGGTTGATGTTTGAAGTGGATAAAATGTGTGCTGAATTAAGAATGAATTGAGGTTAGAAATTTGATACATGCTAGATAATTCTTAGAAGGAGCGGTTCCATTGAATAGGTATCAGTATATTAGCCATATCTTGACCTATAAACATCAAAATGGAATGATTTTAAATGCAAGTTATACTAGAAACATATATGTACAACATTCATGAAGGAATCAAATTTGATTTCTATCAGTAAAGGTTTTGAAATTTGGCTTGAATTTGAGTTTTGGTTGTTGTCCATGGTCGAGAATAGTATGTAGTATTTTGGGTATAACTCTCGGAATAATGAACCAAATTGAATTATTTTTATTTTTTTTGAAACTTAATACATCAAGGAACATTTGTTTAGAAGAACATATTGTCTAAAAACGTCAGTTTATAGGTTAGAATGGCCACAAAAGACTTATCCAAAAACCTGTCTTGTGAAAACAGCTGTTTGGTGGTTTCAAATCACTTATCCCATAATTTTGGGAAATGGTTAGGAAGGAGAAGAAAAAGAGATTTTGTGCAATCGATGACTGTGTAAGGTTAATTAAGTAATAGTTAGTTTAATTTTGCATTGCTAATTGAGATGATAATGTACAGGATGCATAGTTTACAATGTTGTATTGCTTGGTGTGATCATGAATGAATGAGTTCCAAAGGCTTATGTATTATAAATTGAATATGGATGTATGTGAATTAGGAATTTCTACAATAATATTTTGATAATTCTAGATCATCAATTGTCCGAAGAGTTTAATAGTTGGGATTGTGTTGGAAATGCTTTCTATTTGTGTGAATATACACAATTTGTGAAGACTAAATACCTCTATTGATGTATTATTACACATACTTGTAATTGTATGACATGTTAGTTTGTTTTGAAAATCAATGAATATGTCAAATTGAAGAAAATGGAATAAAGAGGTATGTGTTGTAATATGTTCCTCGTATGAGAATTCTGAAAAGAACCCTTTTTGTTTTAAACATGTTAAATCCTAGATGTGGGTAAATAGGCATGCCTAGAAAGGTCTGTAGCTGCTCTTATGACACTTTGGTGTCTTCTGTTACTGACACTTCGGTGTCTCCTATAATTGAGACATAAGTCTCTCCTATTATGTGATACTGATCACATTATCTCCTGTATTTGTCCCGTTACCTACTTCTGCATAAAAGATTAACATACTAACTTGTTTTGTATTCTGTTATATGCTCAATTCTGATATAAATAAGCTTTGATCTGAAACATCTGAGCTCTATTCTGAAATAAGCAAATTATGTTTTGTTATAGACAAGTTTTGTTTTGATATTATAATATTTAATTTTGAAATTAGTGAGTTTTGCACTGAAGCAAATGTGTAACTTGTTCTGTTATGTTCTGTTTTGTTCTAAGATTTATGATATTTTACTTCAATTTGGAAATGGATAAGTAAACACTGCTTATTATCTGAAGTGATTTTTAATATGTGAATGTTTGGCTTACTGTTTGAAACAGTTGTCAGCTTATATCCTGCTTAGTTTATTCCCCACTAAGCTTTATGCTTACCACGGTGGTTTTGCCCCATGTAGGTTTGGATAGGAGGGTTTGAAGACTGGGATAATAGCAACTGTAATGGCCAACAAAGAATGTGTTTTGTTTTAGGAATATATGTTTGGGTTGTATGTAATAATATGAGACATGATGTATTTTGTTAAAAGTTTGTAAATATTGTAATACAGAGTGTATTTGAACTTAAAACAAGTACTATTTTGTTTAAGGGTTTGTAATGTAATAAATTTAATTTAGGATGGTGTTGTAATTGAAGCACATATTTGAATAAATTCAATGTGCTAGTTAAATTTTGTTTAAAGTCGAATATTATGGAAAAGTAGTAATTGGTTATTTGAATTATGGCAACGCTTTGTATTGTTTTGATATGTTTAATTCCTATCTTAGGTAACATCGGCATATCCTTCTAGGGGATATTTTAGTGTTACATTGTTTTGTATCAGAGCATGGTTTAGGTGATTCTAGTACTATCAGCACATAACTATTGCTTATACTTGCATATAAGAGTTGTCTTTTGGCCTAATAAAGTTTGTTCCATGTTTTGGTTACAGAATTAAAGATGGAAAGATCTCACGAAGCCGTTAACGAGGTTGTTGAGAGTAATAATCCTGAGCGGTCTTGCCCACCTATCTCTGGACCCTCTGGCATCAATCATGGTGAAGCTGAGGTGCCTCCTCTTCCTCCAAATCAGGGAGAGGCTTTGGTTAAGTTATTGTTGGACATGATGACATTACTACACCGTATAGCTACACCAAAGACTCCGATTGACCAGTTATCGAAGCACAGAGTTGAGGAATTTATTAGGACATCTTTAGAGAAATCTGAAAGAGCTGAGTTCTGGATAGAGAAAGTAAAGAGGGTATTGGATGAAATCAGTTGTCTTGTAGATCAGATGGTGCACTGTGTTGTCTCTCTTCTTCAGGGGTGGAAGTTCGTTTTGAGAAATCCTAAGCTACTGGAGCCTCTGACTTAGGGTTTCTTTACCTAAGAGTTCAAAGCTAAGTTTGTTACGGAGGCATATAAAAAGGAGAAGTGGAAGCAATTTTTGAACCTGAAGTAACGGAATTTGTTTATTACTGAGTACGATAGAGAATTAAATCGACTCGGCAAGTATGCACCTGAACCAGTACTTACTAAGGAGTTTCGATGTCATCAGTTCGAGCATGGTTTGAACGATTCAATCAAGGAGCATCTTGCGACATTCACTTTGATGCAGCAAGTAAATTACCATCAGCTAGTGCAAGCTATTACAAAAATAGAGAGGCAAGAGATGGTGAAGAGACAAAGGACTCAGCAAAGGGGCTTTTCTATAAGAGGTCAGTTCTCAGGCAAGCAAAGTCGTGAAGGTGTTTCCTCTGCACTGGAATCTACTCAGAGATCAGTAGCTAGGGAAAGCGGCAAAAATTTCCCTCATCGACTACTTCTGGCAGGGGTTCCTCAGTAGGATGAGGTTCTGGTGCTCTGGAGTGTCCTTATTGCTCCAGACATCATTGGGGCACTTGTTGGAGAGCTATGGGTGCATGTTTTCGATGTGGCAGTACTGAGCATCTGATAGCTAAATGCCCTATGAGACAGTCTCAGACATTACAAACTAGTAAGGAGGTCTCTTATGTATTTGCTAGAATCAGAGGACGAGGTAGAGGTCATGGAGGATCTAGTTAGAATAAACCAAATCTTAGTACCCATTCGGAAACTATTGATTGATCAGGTGTACCTTCTGCTTTAACTCGAGCTTATACATTAAAAGCTCATGAAGATCAAGATACACTTAAAGTCATTGTTCGTATTGTTTCTCTCTTTAGTTCTGAAATGCATGTAGTAATTAATTCTTGATCTACTCATTCCTATATCAGTGTTCGAGAAATTTCTGATAAGGATATGCCTATAGATTAGTTAGAGTATGACATTCATATAACCAGTCCTCTAGGTAGTAGTGTGTTGGTTAATCAGATGTTTAGGCATTGTCCTGTTATGATCCAAGGAAATGAATATGTAGCAGATCTGAATAGATTGCCTTGTCAAGAATTTGATTTGATTTTGGGTATGGATTGGTTATCCAAGCATCAGGCATTGGTTGATTGTAATGCTTAGAAAATTATGGTTAGGAAGCCTGATCAACCAGAAATAGTATTACACGGTATCCGTACTAGTTCTTTAGCTAATATGGTATCTATGATGCAAGCCCGAAAGCTCCTCAGGAAGGGATGTGAAGTTTATCTAGCTTTTGTGTTTGATCCTAAGAAGGAGGGTAGTAAATTGCTAGATATTCCAATGCTGAATGAATTTTTGGATGTGTTTGTTGAGGAATTACCTGGACTACCTCTTGAAAGGGAAATGGAGTTGTCTATAGAAGTCATGCCTGGCATTGCTCCTATATCCAGAGCA
>JAOQML010154693.1:0-14007 GCA_027568935.1 Erythroxylum urbanii | reverse complement strand
TTTCCTAATTTCTCCGATTGATCTCACATGTACCCGTTTCTATGGTTCAACCCTTTGTATGGAAACGGGATGTTACAGTTGCCTATCCTCTCCTTGTCCATCTTTCAATAGTTGTTCAATTCATATTGATGTAGTTCGTAGTTCAATAAAACTACTCAAATTAGTAATGGCTAACCTTGTTCTGATCTTCATATTCAGTTCATCCTCAAATTTCCTACACTTATCTTCTTCAATTAGAATCAAAGCAATAGCATACCCCATTAACTCACTAAATCCCACCTCATACTCAACTACAGTAAGACTTCCCTGTTTTAGATGTAGAAACTCCTTCATCTTCCTATCCAGGTAGATTTTTAGCATATAGTTCTCCTTAAAAACCCTCAGGAAGTATTCCCATATCAGTTTACAAGGTCAGATAGAACTACCAGGAATAGTCTTCTACTACTGATAAGCCGGACCTTGCAGTAGAGAGACTGCATAGTGATAGTTCTGTATTAGTCTATGTTTTTCTAAGTAATTTACATGTGTTTCTTACGTAATTGTTGATTATTTTTGTAGTTTAGGATTCATTTTGTATGATTTCATTTAGTTTGATTTCCATTGTTGTTCTTTAATGTTTGATGTTAACTGAGGGTAAGAATTGACTATTTTTATGTAGGAAGGAAGATTGAGCAACTTGGAGATTGAGCTAGAGATCAAGGAAGAGACTATCTATTGCAAATTCTAATCCGAGTCACTATATGGGGCTTAATAAAACTTAGCATTTTTGGACTATATAGAGAGAAATAAGCCTCCATTATAAGAGGAGATGAAATCCTTATGTAGAAAGAGCCTCTTTGAGTGAATAACACAAGTTTTTAACCTTGAGGAAGGAGTGAAGTCAAGGATTATCGTCAAGATTGGGGAAAATAGCACATCAACATCCGAAATTCCAGATTTTGGCAATGAAGAGAAGAAATTTCTTTTATTCAATTTTCTGTTTTTTTCTTTCTTCTAATCTTTGTAAGATGGATTATTTGTGTGTTGATGATGTTATGGAGACCATGAATGGTTGATTTATTTTTAGGGATTGCTTTTGAACTATTTTGTTAAAACTCCTATTTTATTAAATTGAATGAAAGTATCTTTGATGATTTTTTATTTTATTTGTTATCTTGCAACAAATCGAGAGAGTGAGTAAGATTATTTATGTAGAATTGTGCAACAAGAGTTGGCAACTTGTAGACTTGCAATCATCACGTCAATTGATTATTTGGAAGAGAGATCTCGGTGAATTCAATTGATCACCCAAGGATAGTTTAATAACTAGTTGAATTGGTGGAGTCAATGGGAAGGTTTAGAGATCGTTCAATTGATTGCATTTAATTTGATTAGGGACAATTAATTATACCTTGAGAGAGGGTAGTTAATACATTAAAAAATATTAGGTGAAACACAATTCAATTAATAAAACAGGACGGAGACAAAATGCGAAAAAGTAACTTTAGTCTTTAGATTCTTGAATTCTGATTTTTCTGCATTTTGGTATTGTTTAGTGTTTAGTATTAGTTCTTTACTTTAATTTAATTTTCTATATTATTTTTATTAAACAATTTCATTTTTTAAAGAAATTCTGATATGAATTAAGTGATGTCTGGGCATCAATTCCTATGAGATCATATCCTGTTTTTAACTATAAGTCATGACCTATACATTAGTGGTTTTTGAGTGTAAAGCGAGTAGTTTGTGTTGCATAATTACACTCAACAAGTTTTTAGTGTCGTTGCTAGGGATTGATTGTTTAGCATTTTGTTTAATTTAGATTACTTTGATCTAAGAGTTTTTGATAATTTTACTTATGTATTTGCAGGTACATGAACACAAGGAGCATGCGAAGCCTGACAGAATTTGGTAACAATGAACTATTGGATATCACAAGGCACATCAAGATATCTTAGAATGAGGATTGAGGCATTTGAAAAGCTAGATGCCGAGAAGAAATAGAAAGAACAATAATGGAAGAGAGTTATTATAGGGAACAAGGAACTTTTGCAAATTACTATAAGGCACAGTATGGTTGGGGAAGTACTAATCCTTATTAGAACATGTATACTCTGGAGAGACAGAACCACCCAGATTTCTATTGGCCCAATAATGAAAGTACTTACATGGGAAATCAAGACATATTTGAATTTCAGTAAGATGAGTCCAGTTTATGGGATTCCAAATTTGACAAAATCACAGATAAGCTAATAGAAATGAAAGAGAACCACAAGAGGATGTTTTCCATCCAGGAGGAAATTTAGAAAAGACTAGAAGAGAAGTTTGATCAAGTTTTTAAAAATCATGTCATTTCTGTTCATAAATTGGAGATTCAAGTAAGACAACTTTCCTGTGAATTTTGTAAGAGAAGTGCGGAAGACTCTATAAGCAATATGGAATTATATCAACGAGAGCAAAAAGAGGCTATCACACTTAGAAATGGGGATAAACAAGACCATGCTGAACCTGACCTTATAGAAGACCAAGAAATCAAGAAAGAAGATGAAGAAAAGGATGCAAACCCTCCTATTATTCACCAATTCTTGATATGCCATATGTGAACATAAAAAAATCTTTGGTAGATGTTCATGAAAAGAACTCTATCTTTTGGATTGATGATGATCAAGTGACATTCAACATCAATGATGTATTTAAGAATCTGAAGGATAGTAACTCATTCAAGATAATTGATGTGTTCGAATCTTCTGAATAATAAAAGGATGAAGAATAGATGACAACAGACATCGAGTTTGAAAAAGTTATGAAAGTCTTTGTTCAAGAAGTGGAAGAAGCAGAGGAGACAAAGGTGATTAAGGAAGAAAGAGAGTAACTCACCTTTGTATAGGACAAACTATTGGATTAGATGGAAGATTCAGGGAGTTTTGTTATTCCCTGTTATATTGACAATTCACTTGGAAAAAAGACATTATTGAGCTTAAATGGTTTTTAAATGTTATCCATATTGTCCTTTTGATTATTTTGCAATTAGTAGCTTACTTACAAGCTACAAAACCAATGTTAAATGAAAGAGGTGGAAGCAAGCCACCTATAATTGATCCTGGCTGAGTTTCCAAGGAAGAGAGTCGAGCTACAGACGTTAAAAAAGCTCTGCAAGGGAGGCAACCTATGGAATTCTACTTCCTTTTAATTGTTTTTGTTTATTTGTTGGTGTGGTTTTTTAGTTATGAGTATGTTTGAATTGAGTTTGATTGATATTTATTTTGGTTTTTGTTTGAATTTCAACTTGTTTTCTTTTTGAAATTCTTGTTGATAATTTGATGTGTTGTAGGTTGTGGGATTATGGAGATCTAATACTAAGCTTGGAAGAAGGTTTAGAAGTGTGAGAATCACCTAATCCCACAAATGTGGGAATTAGAGTGATTCCCATGATCATGGGAAATCTCTCCAGAAACTTTCTGGAGAGAAAACCTATGATCGTGAGAATGGAGGTGATTCCCATGATCGTGGGAAATCTCCCTAGAAACTTTCTGGAGAGAAATCCCACGAGCTTACGATCGTGGGAATTCCATCCCTTTTCTTCTTTCACCCATGCTTCAAAATTTCACTCCTCTCTCTAACCCACAAAAATTCTCTCATTCTCTAAAACTCTTCAATTTTCCTCTAGATTCTTGGTATTTTCTTTATCTCTTTTCATTAATCTTACAATCCTTTACTCTTTTCATGCACTAATCATTAAAAACACAAGGATTTGGGTAAGATTTTTCTTCCTCTCTCTTAAATATGAATTTCACTTTCTTTCTCTTATTTTTGCAGATTTTCTTCTTACAATGGCACCAAGGAAGATGATGGCTAGGAAATTGAATGATGAACTACACCTTCAAGTTTCTAGTGCAGGTAAGCCTAATTTAGCGGTAGCTTACCGTTTCCTATTTCCAACTTATTCGTAAGAAGAAGGTATGTGTTTTCGAGACCTTAAGGATAGATAACTATTCATTCCTAGGTATTTTGATTTTGAATTGTTAGAAACCATAGGAGTAAGGGAGAAAATACAGTGACTATCTGCAAATATAGGTTGGAATAGGTTTGTTCGGTGTGATATAACTATTCACCCTATGATGACTATAGAGTTTTTCTCTACAATCCAATATAATCCTAAAATGGATATTTTTTTGTTTAGGTTATTTGGTACTATTTACAAATTTGATTATACTGTAATATGTGGTCTTTTTGATTTTCCAAACATTAAAGTTTTAGATGATCACGATGATTTTTATTTGGATGATTATAAGAAAATTCTGACTATGGAAGAAAATTTTGATACTATAAATGCATCGAATTCTTTAATCCATAGTGTCGAACATTTACTTTTACACAAATTTATGTGCTTAACTGTGTTTAAAAAAAAACTAAAAGTAACAATGCTCGGCCAAAGACTTTTCTTTTTGTGGTGCATGGATCGAAAATTTAAAATTACCATGCCTTTTAGAATTTTTCGATCAATAGTGAGTGTTGTAAATAAAAAAAATTCATATTTTGGCATGTCTTATGTTATTACGACTTTATCTCTATTTTATAACCTTGATGTGGGAGATGTGAGCACAACGCCATTCGATATGTTTGACATATCATATTTGAGATGCTCTGAGATTTTGGAATTCCATTCTATGGAACTCCAAAATCCTCATACGCATACTGTAGTGAAGAATAAGAGGGGCATCGATACAGTCACTTCCCGACCCTCCACATCCCAAGCAGTCCCGAAGCTAGAGGAGGAGGCAACGGAGTAGGGACCGAGTACACTAACAGAGGTCAACCGATTTCAATTAATCCTCTACCATATGGCCTCCAACTAATAGCAAATGACTTACCAAATCAACGAACTCGGCCCCCAAATGCGGCAAGTCTACAAGGAGTAGCATAGCTTGAAGAAGAGGTTCCTCAAATTCTGTCAGAGGAATAATTTTAAAGCTCTTTCGCCAATACCGTCAACACCATCATCTCAATAAGGTTTTCTTACCCCTTTTACTTTTAATTTGTGTCATTTTCTTTTGTTTGGTTTGCTATCATTTTTGTTTGGTTTGATGTCATTTGTTTATTTTAATTTCTTTTGTTTGGTTTGATGTCATTTTCCTTTATTTGGAGGTTGATTTATCACGTTGAGGACAATGTGATCTTTAAGTGTGGGGAGGTGACATTGACTTTTTCAATTGCATTGTTTCATTTGTTAAATATGATGCATGTTTAGGCATATAATGTGCTTTGTGTCAGCAATAGAACTACATTTGAATCATTCTGATGGATATTGCCATGAGTTTCTTTCATGCTAGTTGGAATTAGATTGAATGCATGCTTGAACTTGGATTAGATCACTTAAGTAGAAAGTGAACCATATAGAGTGATGAAAAGTAGTTGGTTACATAAGCTTAGTCACAAATTGACATTTGAGCAATGAGGTAGTGTAGAGATGTATAATGAGTTTTCATTTGAGCCAATTTAAGGATTGAGCCATATGACTCCTTCTATAGTCATTCTATTTCTTTGTTGAGTGATACTTCCTTAGGTTATTACCTTTAAAATTTGCATTGAATCGATTTGAGTATACTAAATGCATGCTTGATAGAGATGATTAAGGTCCTTTTTGTTTTAACTTTGGCTTTCTAGAAACAGATGAATCATATCTCAAAATTTCAAGAAATATAAGAATCAAATTCTAAATTTCCAAAAACACATATAACCCTTTACATCTCCAAAAACTCATGTAACTATTTTACATGTCCAGCAATAGTTAATGCAAGTTAAAGCATCAATCAATTAAGAAATTACAACCTTCCATATCTAGAAACACTTTTCGGATGATGAAGAATAAAAAAATAATGTCTCCAGAAAATGTCTAGAGACAAATGGATAGATAGGAGACATACTCAAGGAACATTTCCATAACAAGCAAATTAGAGCACAAACTTTCGGATAAAACTAGAAAAACATATAACAAAATTGTCAAAACAATTTTAACAAAATTAAAACAAATCAAAACATATTCAAGCTTAGGAATCAAAATTAAAACTGTTAAAGGTGTCTCTGATACCACTGTTAGAAAATTAACGCAAGATCAAATCTAAGCGCAGCGGAATGCATTTAAAATTTTCCACAGAATCAACCTTAACAAGCTTTAATCAGAAACATAAAACAAGAAATTAACATAGTCATGCTAACTTGTTTCGATTTCCTATTGTAATTTTTCCTTTCTCCTTTAATCTGTCAATCCACGAGCCATTCAATCGTTCGGCCTCTAATGATATCCACAGATCTTTTCGGAGAAATCTCAAATCCAATTTGAGAGGAAAAATTGTAAGAAGTGCTTAATAGAGATGATTAAGGCTCTTTTTGAGCGAAACACTAACCATCAAACACTTAATAGAAATGAGTGAAAACTGTGAGGAAGATTCATTTTGCATCTGTACTTATTTTTTAATGATGGTGCCAATTATTGAGTTTGCTTATGTACACCAAGGAAAATGTAACATCTCGTTAACCCATGTTAAAGGTTAGACCCTAGAATACAGTACATGAGAGATTAATGAGAAGCTAGAAAGTGCATTTCATGTTTAAGTATAATATGACATACACACATGTGAATATTAATGTTTGCATATTAAAATGACTGTATATACATTCGTTGACAATTTCAGTTATAATTTATTTATAAATGTAATTTTTGATATGAATTGTGATTTATATGTATTGAAAATTGAATTGGTGTATATAGGTATTGATTTACAAATTTTGGTGAAATTTAGAAAATTCCTGAATTTTTGGGTAAATTTTGAACTGGGAAAAATGCCAAGTAGCATGAAAATTGATAAATTGACGTAGAATTAAAAGTCAAATGGCAGTGAAAATTTTTGTCAATGACATTTGGATTTAATGACATATGTCATTGAAGTTTGGAGACAATTGGAGTAGAAATTGGAGTTGATTGATTTAATTAAATGAGAGAACCTAGTTTAAACCTATAGGGATTAGACATGTAGCAAGTGACAAGTTTCACTTGCCAAGCCATGTCTTAAACCCACAATTCTTTTAACTTCTTCAAGACCATTTAATTGTTTGTATTTGTCTTTCTTCTTCTTTTTTGTGGCTTTCTTCTCCTACTTCATAAATTTTTCTCGCCAATCTCCATTCATGTTGAACCTAGCCCTCTCATCTTTCACTTAGTACTCTCATCTTGCCCTCTTTTTCATTTCTCACTAAAGACCTAACCCTACCACCTTGAAGGATGATGTAGGTGGGTTGTATGGAGAGCTAAGGTTAAGTGAGATCTTGAAGAGTTTGAAGATTTTGAAGCTAAATCAAGTAAGTTATGCTTTAATCTTCATGGGTAATGTGAAATGGAACATGTATGATGAAAAATTTGATGATTGATCATGAGCTTTTATATATGTGCTTTAACGTGGGAGTAGTGTAATAATAAAGAGATCATGCTCTAAATAGTAGTGAGTTAATGTTATTCATGAATTCTTTGGTAAATGAATCAATTATGATAATGAATTAAGAGATGAATGAGTATAAACAAGGAAGTTTGAAGTATGATTATGTTTGTGTGGATGAAGAGATAAATAGAGTTATGTCTTACTTTATGTTAAGATGAATGATAATTTATGAGTTTAAAGCCAAAGAAAAGGCTAGTGTATTTTCTTGAAATGAGAAGAAGTAGGATGATAGTTTGGAGATAAAGTAGAGTTGAAAATGAAGTTAAATGTGTGTTGGAATATGTTAGATGGAGTGTTTTCACTGAACATCCATCTGTATTTTAGCCATATCTTGCTTTGTAGATATCCAAATGGGATGATTTTTAATTTAGATTAAGCTAGAGACATATGGATACAATTTTCATGAAGGAAGTGAATTTTAGTTCTGTTCTTAATGGTCTTGAAATTTATCTTGTTGAGAATTGTGTGTTGTCGTGATATGAGCACATTCTGTAGTATTTTGGGTATAACTTGCAGAATAATGAACCAAACTACATGAATTTGATGTCATTAGAACCTTAAGACATAGATGAACATTTTTTATAAGACGGTTTGTCTAAATACCTCATTTTCTAGGTCATAATGGTCATACAAAACTAACTTTAAAATCTATCCTAAGAAAAATTGGAAAACTGCAAGAAAAATGGGAAATTAGTTTCTATCACGATCGTGTCAGGGGACAACACAATTGTGAGCAGTGATTTTTCATGGAAATGTTTTGATTATGCAATGTTTGATCTAGGATGAGTTATATAACTATGATGCTTTTGGACTTAATTAGGGCTTTAAAGGAACATAATTTTGATGTTGGAAAGGTTTTTTAAATGTGTGACAAGTTTTGATTGACCTTGATGTTATACTTTAAGGAAAAGGATGTTTGATGGCAATGCATCTAAATGTGAAATGTTTAGATTGTTAAATGAGGACATAACATAATGAATGAATCTTTTGATGTATTGTGAATGATATATACTATAGAAAGAGATAAGATTTCATGAATGATGAAATTAAGTTGAAAATGATGATTCAAATGAGTTGAATTTTATAGAGTTAATGTAATCAATATGGCAGTTAAATTAGTACGAAATGAGGTCATATTACAAGAGGTGAATTCAGGAAAATTTGGTGTGAAATGGATGTGAGAAGATATGTTGAATTCGTGCAGAAAAGAAGGAAGAAAAGGCAGGGCACGATCGTGGCCCTCATCCCACGATTGTGGCCTAACAGAATACGCTTATGTCACGATCATAGCCCTTCCCCACAATCGTGGCCTGGCTAGAAAGAGTTTTTGTCACGATCATGGAAGAAGCACTACGATCATGGCCAGCTCCAAAAGTTTCTGTCACGATCGTGGTAGAAGCACCACAATCGTGGCCAAACCTATAAAAAAAGGAGTTATCTTTTTAGTAAAGTATGAACCAATTAATGCTATGGTGTTCCCATATAAGGTATTTAGGCTTAAATGAGATCTTGAATGAAGCTAGTTGATGTTGAATGAGGTGATTAAAGTGGACAAAGTGTATAAGGTATTAAAGGAAGATTGGAAGATGATGTTAATTGATTATAATATGTGTATTAAGGAAATATACCTGGGAATTTGTCATTAAACATGCATTATACATGACATATATACATGTGCTTATGATTGAGTATTCATATAAATGTGTAAAGTAGTAATGGTAAATGTATAGGTTTGCATATTATATAAGAGCACATTGAGGGACCACTTGCAGACGTTACCGAGACTTCAAGGAAATAAGCTAACGGAAACAAACTATGAGTAACCTAGGATGATCTCACTTCGATTGTGTGTTTATTAAATTTTCATTGAATTATTATGTGAGTGTATGTACTGATTCTAGAGCTTGAATGTCCGAGGCGATTGATGCATAAGTACCATATTTGGAAGTTCTCATTGTATGTGAATTTGATGAAATAAGTGATTCTCAACTTCTATGTTGAATGCTGGACCCACGTTCCGATGACAAATGTGAATGAGAAAGAGAATGTGCATGTGACTGAATAAGCATGATTGATTGAATACATGTGGTGTATACCATTATATGAATGCATGAAAGATAAAGGCAGTTGTGACCGGAGTTGCCAGTAAAAAAGAGCTTAAAGCTCATAACATGGTAAGAGCCTTATGCTTAATATGTAAAATTGGTTTTGTATCCCCAACGGGTAAGGGACAATATTAATGAAGCCCATATCTATAATTGATACGGGATAGTGAAAAAAAGCACTCAGTCATAACAACGAAATAAACGAATGTGAGTCTTATAAATATTGCATATACATATGATGTATATATATTTTGAATGATTGCAATGTATTATTTAATTATGTTGAATGAGAAATGTGAAAATTGTGTACAAAGTGTATTGCGATGCTTTATGTTGATAAATGAAATAATGTAAATTATATGACTTATGCGATTATTTGAATTGACGTGTTATGTGATATGGGTGAACCATCAAGGATGGTTACTCATGGAGTTCACAAAACTCACCAAAAGTGCAACATTGACTTTTCAGGTTCAAGAGAGATGATATAGCTTCTAAGATAACTTAGAAGAGATCTAGTACTACTTTTGGGATAAAAGACATGGCTCAAAGGTTGGTCAGATGGATTGAAGGACTTAGACTAAAACGTTTGTATAATTCCTTATGTATATAGCATATTTTGTAGATAGAACAGTAGACTCTAATAGGTTGTTGATATTGTACATATATAGATGACTTGTAAAGCTACAATGTAAATATTGTTTATGAAATGAAATGAGAAATTTGGGGTTTAATTATTATGATATTTATGGTTTTAATTATGATGCCATGAGTTATGTGAAAGTGATGTAGTTGGTGCACTGCTTCTATCGACATGTGCTCGAATGTCAGAAGGATGTACAAGTATGTGTTAAATAGGAGTGGGGTGCCACAGAAAAAGTAGTCATGATATATATAGTAACTTGATATTTGAGTTGGCTTAAATTTGAGGAATTGTATGCTTTGATCTTTGTGAAAACAAAGTGATAGAATTGATTGGCTGTAATTATTTTGCTTGAGGATAAGCAAAGATTTAAGTGTGGGGACGTTGATAGTTATGCATTAGTCTATGTTTATCTAAGTAATTGTCATATGTTTCTTGCATAATTGTTGATTATTGTTATAGTTTTGGATTCATTTTGTATGATTTAGTTTACTTTGATTTCCATTGTTGTTCTTTTATGTTTGATGTTAATTGAAGGTAAGAACTGACTATTTTTAAGTAGAAAGGAAGATTGAACAACTTAGAGATTAAGCTAGAGAAGATTGCAAATTCCCACGATTGTGGGAATCATGCCAATTCCCACGATCGTGGGAATTATAATCCGATTCATTATCTGGGGCTTTATAAAACTTAGGATTTCTAGACTATTTAAAGAGAATTAAGTCTCCGTGATAAGATGAGACGAAACCCTTTTGTAAAAAGAGCTTCCCTGAGTGAAGAACACAAGTTTTAGCCTTGAGGAAGGATTATTGTCAAGATTGGGGAAAATGGCACATCAGCATCTAAATTTCTAGATTTTGGCAAAGAAGAGAAGAAGTTTCTTTTATTCAATTTTCTGTGTTTTTCTTTCTTCAATCTTTGAAAGATGGATTATTTGTGTGTTGAAGATGTTATGGAGAACTTGAGTGGCTGATTTAGTTTTAGGGATTGCTTTTGAACTATTTTGTTGAAACTCCTATTTTATTAAATTGAATGAAAGTGTCTTTGATGATTATTGATTTTATTTGTTATCTTGCAACAAATCGAGAGAGTGAGTAAGATTATTTATGTATAATTGTACAACGAGAGTTGGCAACCTACAGGCTTTCATTCATCACGTCAATTGATAAGTTAGAAGAGATCTCGATGAATTCAATTAATCACTTATAGGATAGTTTAATAACTAGTTGAATTGGTGGGGTTATTGGGTAAGTTGAGAGATTGTTCAATTGATTCCATTTAATTTGATCAGGGACAATTAATTACACCTTGAGAGATGGTAGTTAATACATTCAAAAATCTTAGGTGAGACGCAATTCGATTAATAAAATAGGAGGGAGACAAAATAGGAAAAAGGTAATCTCTAGTCTTTAGATTCTTAAATTTCGATTTTTCTGCATTTTGGTATTGTTCAGTGTTCAGTATTTGTTTTTATTTTAATTTAATTTTTAAAATTATTTTTATTAAACAATTTCATTTCTTATACAAAGTTTGATCTGAATTAAGTAGTGGCTGGGCATCAATCTCTGTGAGATCGATATCTGCTTTTTAACTACAATTCACGACCCGTATACTTGTAATTTTTGAGCATAAATGAGAAGTTTTTATTGCATAATTACACGATGTAGTCAAACTTCTCATCAAACTTGCAGTCCATCTGATCAAACACGCTCTTCATTTTTTTCCAACCAACGTTCTGCCTCCGTAAGGTCTGTACTTCTATAAATGTCTACAGCCCCTTGCTTCCTAAGTTTATTATACCTTCTCTCTCCCCTTTCAGGAATTCTTAAAGAAATTTGTTTAAATTGAGATACTGAAGACTCTCTATTGGCTCCTATAGACTCAAGGTTAGCTGACTTTGTGACTCAATCTCTTATAACGATGACCTAAAACAACCAATAAAGGTGATCACTATACGAGTCTCTCACTATATATATCATGTCTATGTGTTCTTATATGTCCCTGAGGATGCCAAACTATGCTCTGATACCAAAAATATAACACAACAGTACCATAAAGCATATGCCTAAACATCCAGAGGGCATTCAAGAGCATACCCTGTGAAAATGACGTGTTAGAGCAATTACCTTCACTTATTATAGCATCATACAGGACATAAGCATTTCCAAAGATCAAAACTCCTCATTTCATTCACAAAATGAAACTTACTTACACTATCATTACATTTCATAATCCATATTTGTACATAACATAACATTTGGAAGTTTAAAGTTCTATACAAAAAGTTCAATATGAAAAGAGAAGCTAAGCAAAAGTATCTTATCTAGCTCTATAGGTATCAGCTGATCAGACCTTTGAGCCATTCTTATTTCCAAAATTGACAGTACTAGACTTCTATTATATCACCTTAGAACTAGGTCTCCTTTGTACCTAAAAATCAAAAGTCACAATTTTGATTAGTTTGCGAACTTAGTAAGTGAACCATCATTGATTTGTTAACTCAAGTCAGAACACAATTAGCAAAAGTATAAACTAAATTCACAAGTGTATTTCCTAATTCAGCAGATGTATCACATCATTTAATATTGAATACCAGATCATAATATACGTCATATCTCAACAATACATCATGAACTGCAAACATTTCATATAATCATTTCAGAATAATCCAATCATTTATCTTAATCATTTATATCATCGACATTTACACAATATTGCATATCATTATATCAACATAATTCAGTAATTCTTCGCAAAGATTCACATGATTAATGTATATATATATAAATATAAATGCAAATGCAAATGCACATGTGACTCCACTTTCATTTTTACTTTGTTGTGATTGAGTGCCTATTTAGTGTCTCGTATCTGTTGGGGATACCGAGCTCATTTCATATTCTGTCCTGTACCTATTATAAATATAGGGCTCATTAATAACTGAGTCTGTGGCTCTTTATGCACATTTATGAGCTTTAAGCTCTTTTCCTTTATCTGATTATGTATAACAATGTAATGGAATGCATTAACTCACATCATATGTTATCAACAACTTTCGTGTGCACAATCATTTATCACATTCATCGGATCTGAGTCCGACATTCAACATTTAGTTGAGTACATATTTCCATATTCACATACCATTAGAAAGCATTTCCAATACAATCCTAAATATTGAACTCCTCAGACCATCAATGTCTGGAATGATCACAATAATATCAATAACAGTTCAATATCTAAAAGCTAATAAAAAACAATTTAGTCATAGTGAGAAAATATCTAGGTTAACTCACAGTACACTCCAGATAAGCTATTGCCTTGATGACCTGGCAATTTCTAGATGCTGACAATCAATTTGTGCTTCTTTTATCATGCAATACACACATATAGTTCACACATAACTAAGTTGATTAATCATATGAATATTCAATCATGCATTTATATATATATGTGTCAGGTTTAATGCATGCTCAATTGACATTTTCGGGTATATAACTTCTCATAAATTTTGACCATTCGAACGTCATATTTTGTATGGTACCATTTTGCAATCAGGTTTGTACCATTAAGTTAGCTTGATTTACTCCAAATTCATCACAATTGTTACTTTAAATATGGAATTTTAGCAAGCTAAATCTATATATTCACCAAACTTTTTCCGACAATGTGTATTCATACATTTACCTTGTAACATGCCGTTTCCAGAGAACGGGTCGGACCAGAAAAATGGGTCCAGGTGTGGTAAATTACCACACCTCATGCTCATGCAGTTGTGAATAGTGAGTTT
>JAOQML010154671.1:0-14010 GCA_027568935.1 Erythroxylum urbanii | reverse complement strand
TTAAAATTTGAAAATTTTCCAATTTAGTTCCTATATTTTTCAAAATTTCTAGTACTGACCAGTATGTGACCAATATTTATAATACCAACTGGTACCAACTAGTATTTAAACTCGGTACTGAAACCAAATATTTCATACTGTTCTACGGTCGGTATGGTACTTACTGCCCGGTACCGGCCAATATGGTACGAAATTCATGTCAAATCGAAATATATAATGACATCACATTGAGATAGAAGGAGAAAAGGTTAAAGAAAAGGAGAAATATCACGGTTTATGGTAAAGAAGAAATACAAATCTTAATTGAAACTCTGGTCAGAAGAATTATTATTCATAGAGATTAAATGGTGAAGATGCAATGTAAAATTCAAAGTATTTATTATTTTCCATCAATCCTTGACATTTCCCAATCCAAATAGTAAAAAGTTTGTGACCTAGAATCTAGATTCGGGATTTCAGTTTGGATATTCTTCAATTATAAAGTAAATTGTGGATTCTTCAATCTTGGTAGGGATTTCAATTATTGGTTCCCCTCAATTTTCTACCAAGTTATCTAGGTTTTAAATAAGGGATTGTTAAAGAAAATGTGGTGAAATCATTGTAATGAGTTATCTTATTCTCACAAACTTCGAAATGAACCTGTTGAGAGACAATCGTGAGAAGAATAAAGGAATGACACTACAAGCTAAAATTGCTAAATCTATACATTATTTAGGAGATGATTATGATGAAAATGAAGATCTGGTAGTGCTACAAAGAAATTTCAACAAGTGGCTGAAGAAGATGAAGAAAGATAGATATGAATTTAGGCAAAATAGTGGAAGTTCATCAAGCTATAACTTCAAACAGCAAGCAAAAATTTAAAAAGGTGAAAAGAAGGTAAAAGAAGATACAATGTCATAAATATTAAGGTTTCAAGCATGTGCAAGCAAAATGTGCTAACGCTCTTAAAAGGAGAAAAGGAAAGTCATACACCAACACTTAGACTAAAAACGAATCTGAAAGTGAGTATGGCGGCGAAGAAGAAATTGTGAGTCATCATGTTACGTTGGTTGCTTCATATAAAGAAAGTCCAGTTGCTTCTTTAATAGCAACCAGTGAAGAAATTGACGATAAAGATACAAATGTTTCAGCATTAAAGTTTAATTCAGATAGCGACAATATTAATAATGGCTTTGAATTTAAAAAGGAAGGTATCTATAAGGCCTATGAACTAGTGTATAGTAAATGGGTGAAGACGTGTAAACAAAATGACAAGTTAAAGAAGGAGAATGTTAAAATAAAAGATGTTATTCAAGATCTAGAGATGAAATTATTGTCAACAATAGATGAACTTGATGAAACCAAGCTAAAGCTTGTCAATATAGAGAAAGGAATAAGAATGTTGAATAATCGTATCGAGAAGCTAGAACAATTACTGCAAATTGAAAAAAAAGGAGATTTTCAAGATGTTGGATACAAAAGTAAATGTTCTCAAGTGAATAATGAGCAAAATGGTAAAATTAGATTTGTTAAAGAAGTAAGATCAAGTAAGCAAGGAGAAATTAAAAAAAAAAGCAGAAAGTTCATGCCTTCATGTCACTTTTGTGGTGTAAAAGATCACATAAGGCCAAATTGTTACAAGCTACTGCAAATGTTATTCCATAATGATTAAAACAGAAAATCTAGACATTCTTGGAAGAACCTTCAATAACAGAGGCTACCAAAGCAAATTTGGGTTAGAAAGAACCAACCGTAAGTGGATGGATTGGTAGAGGAACTCTTTACATGGATGGATTGCCTCATTTTGAAAATGTGCTTCATATGGATGGTTTAAAAGCTAACTTAGTGAGTATTAGTTAGTTTGTGATAATGGGCTGTTAGTCAAGTTTGCTAATGATGAATGCAAAGTGTTAAACCAACAAGGAAATTGTATAGTAAGCAAAAGGAGATTGGTGGATAATTGCTATATGTTGGAAGATTATGAAGTTGCTTAAGATGTTTTAACTGCCATGTATGGTAATAAGAGCATCATAGACATCTTCAAAAACTAGTTCATCATTCAAAAACCAAACATATTAATTTGAAGTATCATTTTATTTAAGAGCAAGTGGAGACTAAAGTTATTGAGAAACAATTGGCCGATATTCTTACAAAACCTTTTGATGCCATCAAGTTTGAATCTCTTCGTGGGACACTGGGACTATGTATGCTTTGCAACTTTGAAGCTTATTGTAGTAAGTAAAAAAACAAAAAAAAGGGTTGGATGACAATGCTTTATACTTGCATATTTTATGTGAGGGGGAGATTGATTAAGTTGATCCTAATTCGTTGAATGCATTTTTGGGGTTTGTGAATTTAATTAGGGATCAGTCTTACAAGGATGGATTTGAAGTGAGTAATGATATGCTGATACTTATGCCTCCTTTTTTGCTAAGATTGATTGCACTGAAGGTATTTTTCATACGAAAAAAACGAGTTCTTCGTTACACTTGTTCAAATGATTCTTAGCTTCTTTTGGCAATTCATTGTCCCAAAGAAGAGATAGGAACTTGCTTATAGCTTTTTTAGCTAGTATTTGTAATTTTGTCATTAACAATTGACCTTGCCTTTAATTTTTCGATATCTTTTATCATGATTGTTTATTTTAGAGGGAGTTTCCATTTCTCTTATTCAGTAGATTTTGATGTGACAAATAATGCCAAAAAGGAGAGTTTGTCAAGATATTGGAGAGTTTGTCAAGATATTTTATTTTCGACATTATTTGTATTTTGATATATTTGGTGTATCTTTTTTGATAAGAAAGTTAATTTGGATTATGTATATCTTTTTTGATAAGGAAGTTGACTTGTTATAGGATTCCACTATCTTGGAATATGTAGTATTTTTGGAAGTTAAGATAGTGTGGAAGGAAAGAATCCTAAATAAGATAAAACCCTAAAGAAGGTAGATTTGTTGGAGATCAACAAGCAATATATCTATAGATTTTTGTAGTTGTGTTTTTGGTATGCCTCGGTGATTAGTTACAGGTTCTATTGATGATTTTTGTGACTGTTGTGTATGAGTTTCTTCAATGATCAATTAAAAAGTACTCAAATTGTTCTAAGGCAAACCATGGTGTGACATATGTCTATTGATTTTTCGTTGCCATGTTTTTGGAGTGCTTGAGAGATTAATCACAATGTTCTATCATTGATTTGTGCTGCTGCGTTGTCGGAGGTTTTGTAGAGATAACATATAAGTTTGGCAGTAGACTTTTGTTTGTATAAGAAGTCTATCATGTGAAATCTATCCGTCGACTTTTGGTGCTGCTGTGCGTAAGGGTTTTGGTCAATGAATTACAGAGTATACAACTGACTTTTTATTTTGGAAGACTCTACATGATTTTGATTTAATGAGGCTGCATATATAGGAGCGTGTTCTTTAACTCAAGTAACTTTTGTTTATGTTATTATTGATTTAATCACTTGAGATATTTTTATTTTTGTTATCATTTGTTGCTTCAAAATCTTTTGTTGAGTTTAGCATGAGGTGGTCATGTTATTAGGTCTGAGATAACTTTCAAGGACGTGAGTACGAGTGGATAGCGTCAGGGAATAAGTAATGTCAACTCTGTAATAGTCTTGTGTAAGCTTATTGTACTATAGTGAAAGTTGATTAACCCGGGTGGGGTCCTATAGACGTAAACCGTGTGTGTTGAACTACGTTAACAAATTTTTTGTGTTGATTTATTTACTGCGCACTAAATTTTTTTACTTGTGATTAAATTTTGGAAAATCGTAGTTGTTAATCCAGTAACTTTCTAATAAGCAACTGTCAATTTTAGTTTGAAACAACTGCGACAAAATAGGAATTTTGAGAAACTTCAACCTCAAGTTTTTCATCAACTTCATAATTTTGTATATGATAACCGTTTTATGATCACACAGATAACCGTTTGTTGGCGAGTTTGTCCGATTGCAAAAGATGAAGATGTTGATCCATGACATGTATCCATGGAGATAAGCAAAGCCCTTTCCAAGTCTTCTAGTCTATGTAGCACGGACACGGACACGCGGTGGACTCGTGTCGGACACGTGTCTATACGTGTCGGAATAAAAAAATTATTTTTATGGGCTCGGATACGGCTCGGACACAGTTAATATGACTCGGACACGGCTCAGACACTTCTTAATATGGCTCGTAATATTTTTATGAATTATTTGAAATTTTATTTAGTTGACATGGGTAGTCTTCCTTATTAAGAAAGATAAAATTGTTGAAACTTTTCAAATTCCTCATTCTTTTGTCGCATTTTTTTGGTTGTAAATACTCACGTGAATGACTAATTCTACTTTTGGATAGAAGATTGTAGACAAATTGTTTAATAGAATATTTGCTCCATATTTTTTTTGAGAGACTTATAAAGTACCAAATATGCATGACATGAACTATCAAGATGTTAGAAGTCTTGTAAGATATCAATCAATATATATCATATTATGAATTCTAAATTTTTTTCTTAATTCTAAATTTTAATATATATATATATGTCGTATTCGTGTCCACCAAATTTTAAAAGTTGGTGTGTCCCCATGTCCGTGTCGTGTCGCGTGTCCGTATTCGTATCCATGCTACATAAGGACCACCAGAGTCACGTACTCCAAAAAGGTACTGTCACAAGCTAATGTGATAGGTCCATCACCAGGAAGTCAAGCTCTTCTTCTGTCATCTTCAAGAGCTCCCTGAAAATGATTGTATTCAGATATTCCAAGGGAAGGACAAATCTCTTTTTGTCAACTATATACACAACAAAATGGCCTTTATTAAGTTCAACTGAACACCTAATCAAATCTGTTCTTGGAAATGTAATTCTTTTGCGCTTACTAGCTTCCATTCTCTGCCACTTCTTTGCTAGTTGAATAAGGCTACTTGTCGGAAACAAACTTTGAAATAGTCCTTACTGAACAGGTTTTTTAGGAGGAGGAGAGTTTGAGCTGTGGAGGTCATGTCAAATACATAATATATCTATAGACAGCAACACCCTAGGTTGTCTGTTATGTCTTGTGCTGATGGAAAGCATAGGCATGTGAGATCAAATTGCGAATATGGCTTTGGTGGTGGGACTGTCCTGGTTTGTTGAGCAGTCAACACCAACAAATAGGCAGGTGTCGCTTCTTGCTCGGTTTTTCATGCTATAGCCATGCCACTACACAATCAGGGTCCAGTTAAGACGTCCTGTAAGCTTTCGGTCGGTTCATGCTCCTTGAGACTAAGCTGGAGATTGGTGTGGGTTCACGACTCGTTAGCCACATAAATTGTCATGAATAGTTGGCAGTTGGGAGTGGCACATATAAACGAGTGTGACAAAAAAGTAGAAACCATTTTTCAGGCGAGTTAGGTAAATGCTAATCGATTCTGGACTAACCCAGTTAAATCTAGCGTGTTAGGAATACCAGGACAAGATTTTTAACCATCAATCCTTGTTGGCAATCACTTGTTGAAGCCCAAGTAGCAATGGAGTAAGCCTAGGCTTTTATGGCCCCCTCGGGGTTTTTGACCCCCTCTGTACTCAACCTTGAAACCAGAACAAAAATGACAACCCTCAACACAGACAAGAAATAGAAAGACGAGCAAAAACAGAGGCCATAGGAATTCTTAAACTGCCGGGCCGCCAAATACTACACACGGCGTCCAAGGCGTAAAACATCTTATCTGAATTCCAAAACTAATACTCTCAATTCAACCATACAGCGACTCTCCCCTCTGCACGGTAAAAGTTTCCTTCTTTATTTATTTCTATCTCCCTGTCATGTTTGAAAAAGAAAATGCTCTACTGTGGCGGCATATGATTGGATTGCGCTCAACCTTTATGAAAAATGATGGCTAAATTTCTATTCTTTGTCAAACTATAGAAAAGTTTCATTGTTTTGTTTAGCGTTGAGTTTCAGTAATTTTGGCAAAGCGTGCCTCGAGGGTGATGTTATGTGTGTGTAATAGCATTATGCGTAATGGACTGTATCTATCTGCTATTTCTTTTGTGACTTGAGGATGTTCGTTTTATCACAAATAATGTTGGCCAGAATTTTTCTGTTTGGGTTACAATGAAAGGAGCATCTGGCTCACAAATTAAGGGAAAGAAGTACAAATAGGTGACCTTAATTGCCCAAAGACTGATCCAAATGGACACGTGATCGACACAAAAACGTCAAATCAACTCTTCGATCACAAGTAAGTTTGACTACTAGTGACAACACGAGCATACGCAAGTACAAATACTGTGAAGTACAATGATTTTAACATATATTAGAAGAAAAGTTTTCAATGTACTAAATCACATCACAATCGATGCGGGAGTACAAGTACAAGTGAAAATAAATCAAAAGCAAGCTAAAAGCTCAAATTAAATTGAACATTTTTGAGTTTGATCAATTATGGACTAAAACTTTTAGCTTGTTTAATGAAAGTCTAAACTTTTGAGTTTGCTCAATTTTAGGATTTTTTATAAAAATTAGGGTATGTCATACACGCGTTGTTATATCCAGGCTAGTTAATCTTTAGATGCCACGTTAAAACCAATTTACAAGCTAGATTATGTGGATTTTCAAAAAACAAAAAATATTTAATTTCATTTAAAATTTTACTCTTCAATTCTAATTCAATATTTAATCCCCCAAAATTTCACCCTGTTTCTCTCGGCTGTGCGATCACTCCAATCCCTACACGCATCATCACTTCACGCATAATTGCGAACTCGCCTTCAAGTAATGTAAGCTTCTACGTAGTGTGAGCTTTCTCTTTTGAAGTTGGAGGTGAATGGGTAGTTAGGTTTTTGGAGATTCAAAACATACATGTGCCCTTTTGCCTTTGGTTTCCTCCCAAAATTTTCTTCTTGTTTATGATTAGATTTTGAATAGGTAATGGAAGGTGGTGATGTACCAGTATTCTGATTGAAGCCCCAAGTAGGTAACAACTCATGATCCCTTATAATTTTTGTATATAATTTTTAGTGTTTGAATCTTCACCTTTCCCCTTTTTCCTTTTTTATAGAAAGTTTTGTTAAAATGTTATTTAGGTAAATTCCTTTATCTTCTTTAAATGAGTTTGATTATAGGGTTGAATAGTATGTAGAATAGAATTGTTTTTATGTACAATTCTATTTTACATTGTATGTAGGATATGATCAAGTCTTATCTTCCCCATCTACTTCACATTGTAGCATACAAATTTAATTTTATAGACATCATTTAGCTATCGGTAGCTACATAATCAACATTACAACATTGTAATTTACCTATTAGATGAAAAGGTAGATTAGAGGATTGAACTACATTTTCGAAGACATCAACTGGGAATACTTGAGAATGAACTCAATTGGTAGTTCTTCAAGGTAATGAGTTTGATTGGAGGATTCAGTTTGTTGTTTTCTTGGTTGTAATTTTTTGTTTAGTGGAAATTTTTGAAAATTTCATCTTTGGCAGTAGAGGAACGCATTTTGAGCTTGATTCGAGGTCATAAAAACTAATTTCTTCAACTTACCTAGTTGAATGGGACTATGACGGAGAGGCTAAGTATTGTTACTATAACTTAAAAGCACCTAGATGGATTTTATGGATTAACGAAAATCTAGGAAAAAGGTTTTGAGGTTGTCGACTTTTTCTGATAATTTTGGTAGATTTTGATGTTGTTTTATATAAATATGTTCATATTTTTCATTAACAAATTGTTGTTTTTTCTTTGATGGTAGAGTGAAAATGTTTGTGAATTTCATGAATGGCATGATCAAAGATTTTCTCCAAGAGCAAGACATTATTTTAGAGCTGAAAAACAGAGAGAAGATGTTGTACCGTCCAAGTAATCTATTAAAGGCTGAAATGGAAAATTTAATAGAGAATGCAGTAGATGTTTTGGAAGCTGAAATTATTGTAGAAAATTTGAAGTTGAAGAATGAGTTAGATGCCATGAGGAGTAGTAATGAAACACATTCAGCAAAGTGTTAGAAATTTGTAGTTTATTTAAGCTTATGTTTAGTAGTTTTGCTTATGTTTGTTCGCCTAAATAATGAAGGCAATTTAGGTAATAGTTGTATGTTTAAAGCCTTACCTGGAAATGGTTTTATGTACTAGAAAAGTGTCTAAATGTATTTGAGCTTACCTAATATTGGAAAGTACAATTGTTTGATGTCTCAATATTTTGAACCATATTATGATTGTGATAATAAGGACTTGTATCTTAGGAATTATATGTTGTAAAATTATGCGGATAATTGTTCACTTGGTTACTCTTTATATTAACAATGTACATCTTGTGTAAATGAAATTGAGCTTAGTAAAAGTATTTTGTGGTATACATAAACAAATGCAATTTCATCATCTACCATTCATAAACTCCAAAAAAAAAGAAAAAACTCTAAAAGCAAAACAATTCAAAATTGGCAGTCATTGCATTCATTCATATAATAACATGTAAATTCCAATAAGATCTTTACATTTAATAGATATTCAATGTCTCAACCATTTTTCAATACACAAATATCAAAAAATTGATGGATATAAGGTATGTACATTGAAGATGCAGTTTCAGTTCTTATTTAGTACACAAATATCACAAAATTGTTCAGTTTACTAACAAACAAAGTTTACTTTACATTTTCTCCTTTCCCTTTGAAGATGTAGTTTGACTTTCTTGACTTGGATTCACATGCCCAATAACAGCTTGTTTGCTCCATATTGATTTATGTTCAAGGTTTAGTAGTCTTTGACTTCGCCCTCCAGGCTATAGATAAAATGCAAACATTGTTAACTTAAGTATCACTTAATTAATGTTTAATAAGAATGCAAATATTTAACAGTTACATTTAGCATCTGCAACCTTGTGGTTTGATTTGTGCATATCCCCATCCCTTTTATCAGTTTCTTGAACTTCCTATTTACTTCTTATTAAAGAGAAAAGTATGTAACAAGCCTTTTTCCTAAAATTTTTGCTTGAGAATTTAGGCGAGACCTACCAACACCAAACATTCTCATTCTACTTCCATCATCTGCAACACCATAACCACGCCCTCTTCTCCCTTTGGTGGTCTTTTTAGTGGTGACCTTTGAAGATGTAGAAATATTTTTTGTTTTTAAAGTACCTCCAGATGTTGGGAGAACAACTGAGGTTGTTGCATTTGCACTTTCACATATATGAGCAATACTTGAGGTGGTGGTAGTACCTGAAGTAGTTATGGCACCAGCAGATATAGAGGCAGAGGCAGAGGCTCCTCTTTTACTTTTTCTTCCCTTTCAGCATTGTTAGACATAAATGCAGGGGCATTTACTAGGATTTTAGTGTTGGTTTGAAATGTGGATATGTTTTATGGGGCTTACTGTGAGTTGGTTATGTTTTGCTCCATATGGAAATGAGTTGACTGGTCTAAGTGAGGATTTTGAAACTGGACTGGAACCTGCTATTGATAATAGTGAAAATGAAACAAAAAACCTATCAGATTTTCACTACTATGGAAAAGAATCTTAGCTGTACCATAAAAAAAAGACAAAATAGTATATAAATTACCTCTCTGCCCTTCCATGGACAATCTCTTTTGTTGTGTCCTTCTGTATGGCAATGGTTGTATGTCATGATCATACCCCTCCTAGACACGTGGTCAGCATTTTGCTTTTTGATCGCTTTTGTATTCTTTTGAGGCTTATCAACGCCCTTTTTTCTAGCTGTTTTAGGCCTACCAAGTATTTGTTTGAATTCTGGTGGCCTAACAGTTTCTTCATTGCTAATGGGCCAATCCTTAATACTAGGCATTTATTGAATAGCCTTCCAATATGCTTTGATATATTCACTCTTCCATAGCCAACTCGAAGTGTACTCTTCAACATTAGCCCTCTTGTCTCTGATTGCACATATGCATGTGCACAACGAATGCTAGAGAGGGTATATATCCTATAAAAACATATTTTATTACGAAGCCTCGCCATATATCTGATGTCACCATGATCAATCTCACACCCTCCTTCTCTATTATGATGTATCGAACAATATTGAGCAATGATGGCACTTTTATCAATAGCTTTTCATATTATTGGCCTTAAATTTCCTTTCCACTTGGCAACCTCTTTTCTTTTTCTTGTAATTATTTTCATCATTTCTTTTCTAATGTGCTTAAACAACCCTAAAACTGACATTTTCCTTAGTTCAATAAGAGTCTTATTGAATGCCTCATATAAGTCATTGTCAACCAACTCAATCATAGAATCTTCCCTTTAGAAAACCCCTGCTCTATTGCTGAACTGGTGCACAACTCTCAATATCTTCTACTACCTTTTCCTTCTTGGCTTTTCGCTTTTCTAGATTTTCTTCATATTCCCTTACTGTGAAGGATTTTTTCTAAAAGTGCTCCTTCATCTCTTCCCCTTTATGCCCTCTTCCATTCTATTTCACATAAACATGTCAAGTACAAAACTTGTGCTCAGCATCTGAACAAAAATTTGCAACGACTCTATAAAATCCCTGCAAGGAAAAACATAACCATTTCAATAGGCATCTGGATACAGTTCTGAACACAAATCGACATATTTCATCACAATAATAGTAGGCATATAAATAGTAGAAAAATAAAAGTAAAAACAAGAGTGATATGAAACTTTTACCTTTTGTTGGTCAGTCATTATAGTCCAGCCAATTCTAGAGCTCACATGAGGTAAATCTTTTAATAGCCTCTCAATGAACCACTTCCAGGTGACAGTAGACTCAACTTTAACTATAGCCCAAGCTATAGGAAACATTTGATTGTTTCCATCTCTTCCCACAGTATATAGAACTTCTCCGTTAGTTATGGTTTTGAGCCAACATCAATTTAGGCTAAGATAATGCCTACACCCATGCCTAAACCCATATTTATTACCTTTTAAACATAAGTATATTCTTTCAAATACAGGTAGAGATGTTGGAATTGCCCGAGACACTGTCAATGTAACAGTGCTTTTTGGGTTGGTCTACTTAATGACTTCAACATAAAACCAAAGCTTCCCAAACTCCTTTTGAATGTTGATCACAACACTATCTACTATTTTTTCTGTGCTCTTCTCACCATACTTATGGACATTTCAACACTAAAACAATCCTTAACGTAAAATCTAATATCATCATTCTTAAAGAATGGTTCCCTTTTAAGCTTATCCTTCAACAAGTTAGATAAGATGATGGTGTTCATCGTAGGATTTTTATATACCCTATTATAGTCATAAGTGTCCCTAAATTTCTTTACTTGAAAAGGCTGCAGCTTTCTATCAAATGCTCCATATATATAGCAAAGGCAATTCTCTGTCCTACGTTTAACTTGGACAAATTTGGGCTTATTTTTGGTAAACATGACAACGCTCTTTGTTTTGATGGATAACAAACTATCTGTATGCTTAAATTGCAAATGATTAAGAAAAATTATTGCTAATTCAATGTAAGGCTCAGCCGCATTTTCATCATAAACAGGGTATTTTCTTTTCCTCCTAGTAGCTTCATCTACCATATCACCTATAGTACTAACAAGTTCTCCATATTCATCACTGTCATAATATTCAGATAAAACTACCTCATCTTCATCATCTACATGACTTGCATCATCTTTATGTTCTCTATGATCTCCATCATCTTCATCCGAACCATTATCTTCATCTCCTTGCTTAAATCCTCTTCATCATCTTCATTGTCTTCATCCTCCATAGTTGTATCATTTTCATCCTCTATATTTGCATCATCTTCATCCTCTGCATTTGAGATATCGTCTAAATTACCTACATTACTCCTAAACCCTACATTATTATCATCCTGACCATTATCTTCAACTACATTATCCTGATTAAGCTTATGATGTTCATCCTCAATCATTTTAACAGGTGTATTTACACCATGTTCAATATAAATATCAATACCACTTGTACCCATCATCTCACTAACCATATCTTATACACATACTAGCATCATCTTATACAACCCCCAAACTATTAGATAGTTTAAAACTACGCATAAGATAAAAAAACTTTTTCACATTGTTATACTCACTTCTCTTACATACATTATCCAGTTCAAAGAAGCTGAGTAAGTCAGGATCAAATTTAATTTCATCCACAAAACCACCCTCATACCTAACATTATCAACTACATTAACAAAAAATCCCGCATGGTGAAACCTTAGAGTTACCTCATCAAATGCTATTTTGCCAAACTAAAATGACCAACCCCAGGAAAAGAAAGACTCAAAGTCAGAATGGTGAAAAGAAACACTGAAGCTAAAGCGAGAAATTGAAGCATAGCACAACATATGATGCTTAACATATTCATAATAATTCCATCAACCAACTAATTCATTGCAAACATATGGTTTAAGAGGTATATGTGAACAATATAATGAATAAATATCTTAAAAGTGGATGTGTATGGTGAAGGAATAAGGTTAATGATTGTATAAGAGTGCCACTTAGTAGAATATGTTAGCAAACATAAGTTAAAAAGATGATATAATTGTTTCATGCATAGTGACATTACGTACTAACCTCATATAATTATTTCATGTAATAGCTTAGCCAGGTCATTCAGGTTGGTTAAGTATTTGTAAGAAGTTAAGCTTTTTTTTATCATAAGTTACAAAGAGATTTATTTGAATATGTAAGGAATGTAAAATCTATTAAAAGAATAAGTATGAGAAAAAGGCTTCTCTTACTTTACTTCAATTTCTACCCATTCAAACTAAGTATGGTTTGACTAAGTATTCTCATTATTTCCTATTACACACAGTATATAAAGTAACTTAAAGATCATCACTACAAAATTGAAGCCAGTTGTGAAGCCCGTTACAAGCCTTACTTAAGGGGCATTCATCCTGGAAAATCCATTGGGGACAATATTGTGAAGGTGTAGCATATCTAGGTTGAAAGATAATATATAAAAGACCAAAGTAATGAATATATCAAACATACTTGGCAATTGCTGGAAAGAAATTAGAGGGTGGATCGGTAAGATGATGCATGAAGAAAGCAAGAGAACACCTTGAATGAAGACTGGAGTGCAGATCAGCCAGTAGTGAAGATGCATGAAAGAGGCAAGATGGAGATGGGTGAATATTTGGGGATTAAACTTAAATAAGTGTTCTGTAAATTTTGAATTAGTTTACCATTCCATATGTCCTTTTAGTTTTTTTAATAGGGCATTTAAAAATATAGTAACAAAACCACGTTATACATTATAATGGCGCGTGTATGATACATCCTAATTTCCATCCAAAAAGCCTAAAATTTAGCATACTCGTGAAAGTTTAGACCTTTATTGAGCAAGTTAAAAGTTATAGTCTAAAATTGATCAATCTAAAAAATGTTAGGCCTCAATTTGGGCTTTTAGCCATCAAAAGCTTTTATATATATATATATATATATTGTAAACAATGCCCCTTAGAGTCACTACTGCAAAGTTAGTGGTAACTGGCTTGAAAAAATAAAGTTAAGGGGAAGATAGACTTTACCAACTAAGTCCATATTACCCTATGACACCTAATGACATACTCATATAATATATCATTTATATTAGTATAAATACTCATATATGATGCATGACAAATCACAAACAATACACAATAAATCATGAAGAAGGAATATTTTTAGGACACTAATCTTTAAGGGTACATCCTCGTAATGCTACACCTTGAATGGTTGCGAGGAGCTAAGCATCACCAGTGGCCCAGCCATACAACTATACTGATATAGTCATAAGGCTCTCTTAGTATAAAGAGGTTGCAGAGAGTCAAGCATCACCAGTATACCAACTGTCACTTAATACATCTAAAGTCACAATCACATCGATGATATACATATCAAACAAAGATCCGATCGAGAGCCAAGTACCAACTATTGTTGGTCTGCATCATATATCAATGTCGTATCACAATCAACTTTTATTGTAACATCCCATCACCGATGGGGAGGGTAAGATAGAAATTTGGAACGGGTTAGGAGTGTTTAAAATTATTTAGCTATGTTCATGCATTCATATATGCACGTGAATAGTGAATTT
>JAOQML010154663.1:0-14010 GCA_027568935.1 Erythroxylum urbanii | reverse complement strand
TCTGGAATGTTTCTTTTAGTAGTTCATTAGTTTATAGAAAAGTTGTTTTATTAGTTAAAATAAGTAAAGATATGTATCTTGATTGACCTAGATGTATAATTGCTATTTAAAGATTACTTAAAAAGTATTATAAGATGAAATAAGGGGTATTGAAGTTTATAAAGAATTGTTCAAATTTTGCCCTTGAAAAAAAGTGTTATATACTTTACTCTTGGCTATGAAATCTTAGTCAAGTTGGTTTAAGTTTAAAAAGCAAATTATGTGCTAGAATATGTCCCTTTAAATTGATTTTATAACTACCATAAATTCAGGTTGAACATGAAAAATTGTTAAGCTTATATATGCCTATGTTAGAGTGAGTTTCGATTACTCCATTTGATGGTGATGCTTAAAATCCATGCGTATTGATTGAAAAAATGATCATTCGAATTGTAGTTACACCAATTTGATTATTATTTCATGTTTACATAAATGATAGAAATAGTTGGTGAGAAAACTAAGATGAAATATGTATACCTTGTCATTAATTTTGCCACTTTAAACTTTTTATCTTTTTGAAATCAAAAAATTCTAAATTTTTATTTACTTTAATCTATGTTTGAGTGACCATTTAGATCTTAGTTTGATATCTAAAAAAATCTAGAAGAGAACTTTAAATTTTGATTAAAAATAGCTAAAAATTGTTTTATTTTAAAAACTTAGATTTGTGAAAATAATGTATTTTGTTTTTGATGGATAGTTTAGAGTTGTAAAACTACTTGAAACATGCTTGCATGAAAGATAGGTGATACTAAAAAGAAATTGAGTCGTAATGAAATATAAGTTTTCTACGGTAAGAATTTCATATTTGTATAGTTTGGTTTCACAATTAAAAATTCCAACATTATATATTTTGGATGATTACTACTTAGTGACAAAGAAAATAATTTTCCAACTCTTGAGTATTGATTGTGTGGTTCTAAGAATGTATTTTAAGTTTATTTTCTTAAGTTTTGTTGTAGCTTATTTATGTAGGTTAAAAAGGCCATTATATGTTAATGCATTGACCATATTTCTACTTTCGGATAGAATTTGTTCCACAAAAGTAAAATTATTAGGATATTTGATTTTTAAGTTCAATTTGTCGATTTATAAATCTGAATTTGAAATTAAATAGATCATTTATAAGTTTCTCTTTTATTTAAAATGATTTTTTTCTTGATTAAAAGTTGATATTGATTTATTGGAATCTTTTGGGAATATTATAATGAACTTATTGGCAAATAAACTAATTTAGTAAATCAAAATTTTCTCATTGGATTAACTCTTATTTGCTTTATAATAATTTGATTAATGGATTGAAATTTAAAATAAGGATTTCAATTTGCTATTATATATACAAGAATGTAAATTATGTCGAGTTTAGCTATAATATTCTCATGGAAATCGACCCTATAAATTTTTGTATACCCCTTTGTAACTAACATTGCTTTATGTCTTTCAGTGCTTCCATCTAATTTGAAGTTTGAAGGTGATCACCCAACTACTTTTAATTATTGTAATATTAAATGCATATGATTTAGATAATCTATAAATAGAGATAGAATTATTGATTAGATATTTGAAATTAACCTTAAGATTAGGGTTGGATATATTAAAGTTAAATTTTCGTAAGAAATAGAATAATTATTGCATATAGTATTTTTCTCATGAGAATCATCATATATGAGGTTTGAGAGTACCGAAGGATTAAAATTCATATATGATTATTTCACTTAATGGTATTAACATAGGCAAGATGTAGTTAATAATGATTTTGACTCATTTTTTAGATGAACAAAGATTTTATGGATGTTATCAAAAAGTTTTTATCTATTCTAAATTAGCTTTTTAATTACGTTTAGTTTTAAAACCTTACCACCTCCTCTAATATATTCATATAACTAGAATTCTCCCCTAGTTTTGAATTTAGAATTCTCTCTAAATAATATAGCTCATATTCATAAAAAGAGGCATTGAAAGTTATATGCAGTTTTAGACTTAGAGGATCATAACACTTATAATCTTTTTGAAAATTTGCATAGCCAACAAAGATATTGTTTTATGCATAGATCAATTTTAGTTTGTACCATATATAATGCTTTTAAACTTGGTTTTTTGTTGTTGTATTATTCTCTATATTAAAGAAAATATATGGATGCAATCACATCTAAGAAACAATTATCTTATATAGAAATTATATGTTTCTACATTAATATATAATATTTGGTCAATATATTATATTGTTATAATCATAGCCCATAAATAAGTATAACAAAACTGTCATCATATTGTTGGCATTCGTAGCATATTCATCATGATCATGCAATAAAAAATTCACATTCTTGAAAAATAAGAGTCACATTCATTACTAGTACAAGCACTCTAAATATCGCTTCCTTTGCAAATACTATCCCTTACTTCTTTAGTTCCTTTGATACTAACTCCTTTTCTTTTTTAAACCCCTCTTGGCCAATTTTTCTTTTCTGTATCTCTCTTTTTCTTTAGAACTCTTGAACTTACTCTATTTTTTCGTGACAAACTCTCTTACTATACTAACTTCATTATCTCTTTTTAATCTTAATTGGTTTTCATATACTTTTTTGGTATTAAGAATGTAAGAGTAAATTCTATGCGTTTCAATATTAGGAAGAGAATGATTAAAAATGAATAGGCTACTAGGATGACCATTTTGTAAATTCCATCTATTATTCATAATTGAATCCTACCTGTTATATAGAGTTCAATTTGATGAATCATAATAGTTTTCCCTCTCTTTTAATAATGACTATATGATTTTATTTTATTCTTACAACTGTTGTTTTATTGATTGGTTAGAGTAAAGTTGATTTCTTTTTGGTTGGATTATGTTGGTCGCTATCAGGGGCTTGTTACAGCTTATCTCCTGGACAGTTTTAATTTTGGCTACTTGTAAGTGGTAACCTTGGTTACCTCCTTTCATGTACCACTAATTGTTATCTTCTTTTCTCCTTATTTAGCTCGTGTGAGCGCTCTTGGTGTTTTTAAAATAAATTATTAGAGATTTCATTAATGTTACTCATTTAATATCTGTAAAGGTAATACCAATTGCTGGTATTCATTTGATATCACTTCATATTGACCTACTAGATTAAAAAAATATCAATTCTAATTACACACACAAACTTGGTCCTTAGAGATTAGTTCTTGATTTTTGTTTCAACCTATATCTTTTTTGGTTTACTTCATAAGTTATTTCAAAGAGAAACTTTTATAGATATGTCTATAGTCACTATAAAACATCATTTTAGATGATGAGAAATTGAAAGGTTATTACCATATGAGAAATACCCCTAAGAGTATAACTTATATGCATTTTTAGGTTTAATTAGAGGATGTGGGTTATATAATGCTTTCTTTTCGACAAGGGGTTAGGAGTTCTCTTTCTGTAATAGTGGAGCCTAATAAATGGTTTAGCATATGTTATGCTCTTTCAATGAAAATATGACCTATGGTGATTTAAAGAAAATGTCATGCTTCTTTGTTTCTTATAAGATTTATATTAAATGGAATTTGGAGTTTTCTTTATCTGATAATAGAGCCTAATAAATGATTAACATATGATATACTCTTTTCATAAAAATATGACTTATAGTGACTTAGAGAAAATGCGATGTTTTTTTGTTTCGCATAAGGATTGATATTAAATGGGAGCAAGTATGATGCCTTTATGTTTATAAAGAGACCTATAATGATTATGAGTTTGTTTGACACCATTTTAATGATAAAGAGGCCTATATGAATGAGAAGGAGGTTGTAAGTTCTTTCGAGATGACTTTGCATACCAATAAGGGACGAGGTACGATCTCCCTCTCAAACAATACATTTTTAATGCGTGTGTTGTCTTGGAATTGTAGAGTTGCTGGTGACCTGAGATTTTGACGAGTCCTCCAAGACTATCTCAAGGAGCATAAACATGACATTGTGGCTATTTTGGAACCCTGGATAAGTGGGGTTGATACAGAGCATGTAGGCAGGAGGTTTTATGAATTTGATAAGGAAAGGATTTAAGCAAAAGGATTTTCGGGAGGGATTTAGGTGTGGTGGAGACGTACAACTATTCGCATACATTCAGTTGTTAAAATGGGGCATGTAGTGCATTTAATGGTGGAGTGGAATGGGTCATCATTAAATTGGATTACAGTAGTGTATGGCCATCCAATGGAGCAATATCGACGTGATTTTTGGGAAGATTTGAAGAGTTTGTTGCAAGCAATTTGCAAAAATTGGATGGTGATAGGTGATTTTAATGAGATCACATCCGTCTTTGAGAAAACAGAAGGTGCCCCTATAGACTTGAATCGATGCTTACGTTTCAAGTCGTTATTGGATGAGTGTAAGCTAATAGATCTAGCAAGTGTCGGGCCATGCTATATTTGGCAAGGTGCGAAACGAGCAAATTACACTCGGGTTTTTAAACGGCTTGATAGGGCAGTATGTAATGAGGGCTGGAATCTTAGATACCCGGACACAATGATTCGGGTGCTACCGAGAGTGAAGTCAAACCACCATCCCATTTTGATGGATACTAAGGAAGTGCCTATTTGTGGACTGGGTAGAAGGCCATTTCGTTATCAAGTAGCATGGCATCGGCACCCAACATTTAATGGGTTTATCTCACAAACATGGAAGAAGGACACCCCATTGGCTGCAAGTTTGCAAGATCTCACGCAGCTACTCATTAAGTGGAATAAGCAGACCTTTGGATTCATTGACAAAAGGAAAAGAAAGCTGAATGCTAGGCTTTTGGGCGTACAAAGAGCATTACAATTGGACACAACTAATTATTTCTTGAGGGACTTGGAGCTTAAGCTCCAATTAGAACTTACAGAAGTATTGGTGCAGGAGGAAAGATAGTGTTTTGTGTGAGCATGTGGTGTCATACTTTCGAAACTTCTATACAAGGAAGGTTAATGGAGCTAGAACCACACTCTCTGGACAGTTTCCTAAGGAACCTGAGGAGATTATAGTGGGTTTGGGAAGGGATTTGACCAGAGAAGAGATATTAATAGCTATGATGGAAATGAACCCAACGAAAGCTTCAAGAGGGGATGGGTTTCACGTTATATTTTGCTAATGGTATTGGGATATTATCGGGGACTAAGTGGTGGATTTCGTGACTAAAATCTTTAAAGGGCAGGCTCGGATAGGTGAGGTGGATGAAACTCTTCTCATCATAATCCCGAAGGTTGCTCAACCAGAAGTTATTCAAAACTTCTGATCCATTAGGTTGTGTAATGTGGATTACAAGCTTGTTACAAAAGTTATAGCCAATCGGTTGCGATTAGCCATGCCTTACTGGGTGGCCCTAAATCAAGCAATCTTCATCTCGGGATGACATATTCAGGATAACATAATCATCGCCTAAGAGCTTATGCACATTACGCATACTATAAGGAGGAATAAAGGATTTATGGCGATCAAAGTAGACTTGGAGAAGGAATATGATAGCCTTAACTAGGAATTTATTAATGATACACTAAATGCCATTAAGTTACCGAATGGACTTTGGGAGGTGATAATGGAATGTATAACTTTCGCGATGATTCAGGTCTTATAGAATGGAGAGTTGACGAAGAGTTTTACAATGGGTCGAGGAATTCGACAAGGGTGCCCCTTATCACCCTACCTATTTGTCCTATGAATAGAGCTCTTGGGCCATTTGATTAACCAAAGGGTAAACGAGGGTAAGTGGAGACCTATACGATTCGGGAAGAATGGGCTGTGCATTTTGTATCTTATGTTTGCAAATGACTTACTCTTATTCGCTGAAGTGGCGGAAGAACAGATTTATGTAGTCATGGAGACTTTGGATATATTCTGCATTGCATCAGGGAATAAGATAAGTGCATCGAAGACTTCCTTTTATTTCTCTAAGAATGTTCGGGAGGACATAAGAAGTGCAGTGGCAGAAGTGAGCTCGTTTTAGGTTATAGAGGACATAGGACAATATCTTGGGACTCCAATGATTCATAGGAGGGTAACCAAATATACCTATGGTAGGATCCTGAAGCGAGTGAAAGAGAGGTTATCGGGTTAGGCAGCAGCCACTTTGTCGTTTGCTGGAAGGGTGACAATGACCAAGTTAATAGCTTGCTCATTACCCTACTTTACAATGCAGTCTACAAGAATTCCAAGTAGGGTTCTAAATGAGATTGAGAGAATGTGTAGGGATTTCATATGGGGAAGTACGCCAGAGCAAAGGAAGACATACCTAGTATCCTGGCAATTGATAACACAGCCGATAAGGTGTGGAGGGCTAGGGATATAAAGAATGAAACAAGTTGATGATGCCTTCCTTGCCAAAATATGCTGGGGGCAGTTATGAACCCGAATACTCTCTGGGCATCGGTGCTAAAGCATAAATATGGCATAATGTAAGAGGTAAGTGTATGTTTTTAGGAGGGGAGGAATCCATCTTGCCTTTGGCAGGCACTATGTGATGTATGGCAAAAAATAAAGAGTGGCATAGGGTGGTTAGTGGGATCAGGTAATCGAGTGAGATTCTGGGCTGACTGTTGGGGTAGAATGGAAAGACCTCTGGGGGAAGCATTAGGGGCTTATAGATCTGAGATCCAGATGGATGCACGAGTAGGGGAGTTTGGAGGAGAGGGGGGATGGAATTTGGGTTTATTCTCTAACGTTCTTTCTTCCTTTGCCTTTTTATAGGTGGCATCGATACGTCCCCCGAGCTAGGAAAGAGGTGATGATTTGCCTTATTGGTGATTCACTTCGAAAGGAGCTTTGACAGTTCGGTCAGCTTGCAAATTCCTAACACAAGGAACTACATCCCAGAAGGGAAGAATTTGGAAGTTCATTTGGCACTAGCCTAGCCTGCAATGAATCCAGTATTTTCTTTAGTTGTTGGCTCATGGTAAACTCCTGACTAATGTCAAACGAGCAACATGGGGAATGGAGGGTTCCAAAGTATGCCTTGGGTGCAGCCAATCGGAGGAGACAATCATCCATTATCTGCGAGACTACTATTGGGCACGAGGGATCTGAAAGCAGTTTTTGAACGCTTCACAAGCGCATTCATTCTTGGCGGAAGAACTATCGAAGTGGATTGAATCCAACATCTCAAGGGCCAACGCTACTATTGATGAAATACCATGGGCAGTAGTATTTAGGGTGGGTTGTTGGTGGCTTTAGAAATGGAGATGCTATGAAATTTTTGACAACAGGTTTGTTAGGCTGCTTAATGGTGAGACTATGATCTGCAATTCTGTTCGGTCTTTTTATCGGGCTTTCACTGAGCTTGGTATTACTACTGGAGGACCCAAAAGATGCTGGAAGTTGGTAGGGTCGACGGGCCCGAAAGCTGGATGGATAAAACTTAACATGGATGGTGCCTCAAAAGGAAATCTTGGGTTTACTGGAGCGGGCAGATTATTGCAGGATGCTCAGGGATGATGGCTGGCCGATTTTACACAAAATATTGGCATAGCTACGTTGGTGAGGGTAGAGTTATGGGCAGCCAAATTAGGATTGCAATTGGCATGGGACCTTGGTTATAAGAAAGTTGTGTTGGCAATTGACAATACAATAGTGGTACAATGCGTAACAACATTTGACCATGGCGCTGGTGGCAATGAGGCACTCTTAAGGGACATCCAGATTCTCTTAAGCAAAGATTGGGAGGTCTAAGTGTTGCATGTGTATCATGAGTCAAACTTTTATGCGGATTGGTTGGCTAACCATACCATATCCTTACCACTTGGGCTATATATGTTCCCTATTTGTCCCACAGATCTCGCTATATTGGTCTTTGGTGATTGTGTAAGGGTCTCCATGCCCTAAGTCTGCTGCTTGTAATTTGACTTTTAAGGTGTTTTTATTAGGGATTGTCTCCCCTATTCATCCAAAAAAAATTAAAATGCCTTTCCGCTTTCATATTTTCATCCATAACTTTCATTTTCCATTTCCCCATTTATCATTCTGTTTCATTTTCTCATAATCATTGCTCAAGTATACATTTTTAATGCAAGTTAACCACTATAAATTAGCTGGTTATTGACTAATCATTTTCTCTTGTGTTAAGTTTAGTGATAAATTTCTTGTCTTATTGCTGGCTTCCAACTTTAGAGCCAAAGGATACAATGCTATAAGTTGATGTAAAATGGTCACCGGGTTAAAGAGCATTGATTAATAATTGGTTAATCTAGCATTCCATTTAAAAAAATAAGTTTCTTTTGCTTTCTAAAAGAGACATTCGGGGGGAAGAAAATTTCGGATGGTGGAGGGGATAATTTGGTTATGATAAGCAACGTTCACTAGAAACAATGGGCATAAGTCCCTCAATGAGAGATGAAACAAAGTTGATAAGGTTAGCAATCTCATAAGGGTGAAGTCACCTATGTCATTGGACGGAAATGAAGAACTAAATGTTAGAAATTTTTGCCTCTAAGGGTAATTTTGTCATTTTCCTATAAAGTGGATAGTTGTTAATTGTAATTTTGACTTTTCAATAAATTATCAGTTAAATTAAGTAATTTGATCAAGAAAATAGTAATAAAGTGGCCTAATAAATGATCTAGATTAATGGTCGAAGTTTGGGTAGAAAATGGATCTGGCCCATATCGGCCTTGTGATGGAGAAGCTCGATATGGAAGCTATATATATAGGTTAAGGTCTCCTGAAGTTACTCATATCAATTGTAAGCATAAGGAATCTCTGACCCATTAAAAGAGCTTATGTTTTGAGAAAACTGTAGAAAGAACTAGACCATGCCCCGGTAATGGATTTCTTTGAGGACGGTGGTAGATTCGGGCTCATTTCGACTTTGGAAAGCTCATTTGAAGTTTTAGAACTGAAATCAGGTAAATTTTACATTTCTTCTTTTTTTACCCTTTCACGTCCGATCTGGGATATGTAACTAAGGTACCGTTACGTATTACACATGGTATCAGAGCGATGGCGTGATCAGGTGGTTAAAAACAGAGATTTTTTAGCTTTTCTCTCTATAAGGTTTTCGGAGAGTTAACTTCTATTTCTCAATTTTTGAAAGTAGTATATATGTATTTAGCCTTGAGAGACGGGGTGAAAACAAGCCCAGGAAGTCAAAAAATGATCCCGAAACTCGAAAATTGCCATTTTTTGATGAATAGTTAGACACGCGCTTGAAACAGAATAGTATTGTCCGTTGGGTGACACACGTGCTAGACAGGGGACGACATGTGGTTAGTTGTAAGAGGGCTATGTGTCAGTGACGGTCACGCGCCAAACGTGTTTCCCGCGTGTTCCCACTGGCGAGTGTTTGACACGCACCATCTGAGGAGACGCGCAGCTGATGCTGGCCGACTTCAGTCTTACGGTCTTAAACAGTAACAAGAAAACACAAAATTTTAGATTTCTCATAAGGTGCCTCGGGGTGTTTTGGGTCAGTTTCCGGGTCGGGGAAATTTATAAAGTGAAATTTTCCATTTTTCTGGATTTATTACATTAGTAATAAATTAAAGTTTAACTCTAAGAAAAGGATTAAGGTGCTCCGAATCTGATTTCGAGTGAATTTTCATGCTTCGGACATCACTTGAGGGAGATACTTCAAATTTTCGTGTCTCAGGTCTCATATTCAGGGTTTGGGATAGCATGATATTTAATTAGAAAAGGAATAAAGGCATTCTGATGCCATTTTTGAGTGAATTTTTATGCAACGAACTTGCCGTAAAGGAGATAAATGAGGTTTTTGTGTCTCAGGCAGTCAGTTCAGTGTCCAGTAATGCACGATAGTCACTCTACTAAGAATTTTCTTTTACGAAAGTCTTAAATGAAGTTTTCAAAGAATGTCTTCAGTATGATCGTGTGACAATGAGACTGTGCATTCGAATGTTTGGATTTATTGAAGTTACATTGTCACATACCATATGCCCATTAAGAATGTGAGGATAACATAAAGATGTCTCCCTTGTGTTTGTAGACTTTTTGACGGTTGATGAGGTGTAGTCACCACAGTGGCTTTTCGAGCTAGTATTTTGAATTATTCTACATACACATTAGGGGATGTCTCTAGTCTCATGTTTGGTTATTCTGGCTACAAGTGTTGGCCTCACATGAGATTTTGAGATGTGCATAAAGTCATTAGATAGAGGAAAGTCATTACTTAAATGATTTATTCACCTATAGCTGGTAGTGTTATGAGAGTTGATGGTTTGTACTCTGATCGTTTTTATGTGTGGAGGTCTAGTTGCATATATTATGCATTCAGCCCACAAGTGTTCATAATATGTGTGACCGAATTTTTAGTAAAAATCTTGTTTAATGGTTTTGAGTATCACTGTTGTCCTACATTGGTGCTAATCTAATCAAAGTTACTTTACGGTTACCTTTTTAGTTAATACAATCAGTGTCATCATTGAAACCTGACCGGTTTCAATACAAAGAAGTAGACAAAGGATATATTGAATGCTATAGAGATAGCTGAGGTTGATATGGCCATACGGAAAGATAGGCCATCTCCACCTACATCCATGAGCTTGAAAGCTCATAAAGCAGCCTATAAAGCCTAGGATCGGTCTGACAGATTATGTCTTATGACCATTAAGAGATCCATAACTAAACATCTACTTTGTGGACTTCCGAACACAGATATAACAAAAAACTTTCTTAGAAATGTCTCTTAGAGGTATATAGTCTCACCTAGTGTTGAGACAAGTGCCTTACTTAAAGAATTATTCTCCATAAGGTATATGGGAGAAGGGGGAGTAAAGGATAACATATCAAGAATCATACGTATTCACAGTAGACTGAAGATGTTAAACATTCCTCTTCCTGATGTCTTCATAATTCACTAGACTCTAAATACACTTCCTCTAGAGTTAAGTAATCTGGTAATGACATACTATTCACAGGATGAGGAATGGGACTTCAATACTTTGATTAGCAATTACGTTGCAAAGTAGGGAAAACTCAAGCTTACTACTCCTACAGCCCTCGAAGCAACTAAAGGGAAGGCAAAGATAAAGCTCACTAAGATCGAAGGTAGAAAGACTAAATGTTCTCTATATACTAATGCTGGTCAATCCAATGCTAGTGAAGGTCCTCGGGATATAAAAAAGCCAGTAGTATAAGGCCTAGAAGGAAAGACTGTGATCATTAGATAACTTCTTGACTTGTCAATTTATGAATCTGATTTGCGATATTCAAATTAAGCATTTAGTGGCTATATAGTGGCTTATCTGATCGAGATGCTTCTATGGTGCAAACTTTCATATCCAGGATAAAGCCAAATAAAAGGAAGGAGAAACTGATGGTTCACAACAATGAAGAAGTGGAAGTAATATCTATAGGGGATGTATATATTGAATCATGTTATATGGTTTATTTTGGTTTTTACACGACACATTTTATATGAGATCTTTAGATCAATTTTGGACAAAGAAGGTTGACGTTTTGTATTTAATGCTTCTATTTTACAGTTGTGTTTAATGCAAAACATAATGGTACAACTTTCTTGTGATATGGTTTGTATAGAATGTGTCTTACCCCGAATTAGATATATGCTTCTTCATATCTTGCTAAACAAGTCATGAAATGAAGGACCTTGATGAATGATAAGTCACACATGGTGTGATATAAAAGTTTAAACCATATTTCTAGAGCTAGGGTTAAACGATTGATTAAAGAAAGTATTTTTTAATTTTAGATTATGATGAACTGGGAACATGTGTTGACTATTACAGAGGTAAGTTGACTAATAAGGATATTAAGGTTAACTTATGCTTCTGACTTGTTGAGTTCGATACGTAAGGATAACAGAAGACCTTATACAGTTGCATTATGCAATTCCAAATGTATTCTGACATTTTTTGATGATTATTCCCATTATATTTATGTGTTCTTGCGTAAAGAATGAAGTTTGAGAACCAATCGAGAAAATCTATTCAGAGTTTCAGATTTGACTGTGGAGGAGAATATTATGGCAAACATGGTGTTTCAGGACTTGAAAAGGTTCATTTTCCAGATATATGGAATAGGTTGAGATAGTGACTTGATTCACTATACTGAGTAGTCTTGAGCAAAATGCTGTGTTGCCGAACGGTATAACTGCACCCTAAAGAACTTGAAGAATTCAATACATAACAAAACTAATCTACCTGATTATCTAGAAGTGTAAAAATCTAACCTTACACACACTTGTGTATAAGGTTGCCTTACTGAGGTGGTATAATCCTTATAAAGAAAAATTGCATGCTCATTATGCTTATTATTATTTAGTAAGATATGCTAACCTGTCTAAAGGCTACAGATCTTATTACAGAGAAGGAGGGAATAGAATAGTGGAATCATAAATAGCTAAGTTTTTAGAATACAATGTATATGATGATGGTGGGCCCTTTGACCTTTCGGATGATAACTGGGTGGATACTACAGTTATTATGTACCTGCCACTCATACAATTTGGTCCAATAGATCTAGGTCTTTGTATTGTGCCTGTAAAAGAACAGGAACCCATACCTGTACACATAGAGGTTCCTGGGGTACATGATCTAATGCAGTTATGAAGATCTGCCAGAGTGAGATGACCTATTATCCTATCTGATATCATAATCTATTAGGTGAACAGGATTATGATATTAGGCATGTTACGAGTCTAGTTACTTTTGCAGAATCTATCTCTGTACCTGCAGTGGAATTGTCGTGGGTTACAATGACTTATAAGATGCAAGTCATAAAGCATAGTAAGGTTTTGGAGCTAGTTGATTTTAGTAGTATAACTGTAAAACTGTCAGTTATAAATAAAGTTTTAAGGCCTAAAGGATTTCAAGATAAAGTTTAGCAATTTATGGACTAACTCAGTTGCTTAATGGTTCACTCAGGGAGAAATGTGAAGTAAAACACACGTTAATATAGAATTCACGTACAATATACGAGATACACAAAAAGGGGGGGTTGAATTGTGTATTCTTTTCGTGAATACAAAAACTTTAATATATCTTGTTAAGAACTTTTCCAACTGTTAAAAGAATACCACAAAAGTTATACAAAAATAGTTGTGTAGTTAAATCGCAAATAACTTCTATATACTTTTCTAAAAATAAAATAGAATAAAATGAAATGTTAGAAGATAGACGCTGTGATTTCTATACTGGCTCACCCCAAACTATGGGCTACATCCAGTCCTTAGAGTTCGTCTGAGATTTCACTATACTTCAATAATTTTACAAGTATTCTTTCTTCCTTCCAGAGCCGCTTTAGGTCTTTTACACAAAGTATTCTTTCTGTCATCTTAGCCTCTCCAGTCTCTTAGCCTTTTTTTTCTCTCACTAGAAAGATATTGTGAGCTTTTTGTTATAGTAGAGTTTGCTCTCTAGTATCACACTTTTGAATACAGAATTTTTCTTTGTAAGTAAACACTTGAAAACTCAAAGAATCGTTCAATCTTAGACTACGACTAGTATATATAGCCTATGTCTCTAACTTCTTTTTGATTCCTGATAATTGGTTCTTGATTCTTGTAGAACCTGTTATTCAGTTGAGTTCTGTAACTAATTCTAACTAACTAACTATCTGACGTACTAGCGTATCTTTATCTTTGTATCGTCTGTGTTTTCCTTTTCTTCTGTGTTTTTCACTTCTTCTGTGTTTTCCGCTTCTTCTGTGTTTTCACTTCTTCTGTGTTTTCACTTCTTCTGTGTTTTCCACTTCTTCTGTGTTTTCCGCTTCTTCTATGTTTTCACTTCTTCTGAGTTTTCGCTTCTTCTGTGTTTTCTGCTTCTTCTGTGTTTTCACCTTCTTCTGTGTTTTCCACTTCTTCTGTGTTTTCACTTCTTCTCTATTTTCCACTTCTTTTGTTTTTCTCTGCACACTTAACACACTTATCAAAATAGTTCATTTATTTCCAATATTATTATTATTTGATTGTCACCAAAATTAATAATCGTGAAGTTCTCTTGACTTAACAATCTCCCCCTTTTTGATGATAACAAATAATCATAATTTTAGAAAGATAAAAGT
>JAOQML010154642.1:0-14011 GCA_027568935.1 Erythroxylum urbanii | reverse complement strand
ATTAAACCTAGCTACTAAATAACCTAGGATACGATCTCTAGATTCAATTAGGCAGCTGTATTATGAATTAGAAAAACTAATTAATCAAGGCAAAAACCACATACAATGGGGGTCATTTAACCTAGGCTATGTTATCATTAATGATTATGAACCATTAGCCACTACAAATGAATTTCAACATAACAATTACAGATTATAATGAAATTCTAGCAACAGGTTTGTAATAAAATGATCCAATGAACACATTTAAATCATCTTTTCATGATACCCGAACAATAGACATAGGACAACACAATCAATTCCTAAATAGAGAAAGAAATAACAAATATAAGGGAGGAATGCTTAACTGGGTGGTCAGTGTTAATGTTGCCTTAAAACCGACATCAAGAAGCTAGCACTCCATGGGTTTCTCACGGTTAAAAGCTTTCTTTGCCCTCTTCATTCTCTCCTAAAGCTTTCCTCTACTCTAGCCAAAAAATACCCAAAATCTTTTATAAGTTTTTGTCATCACACTCTCAGTTTTATATTAAAAAGATATGTTTAAAAACATGGTGAGCTGTCAATGGTCACACCGTTGACTTATTATGTCATGGATGTAAGATGGGTGTGAGAGTGGTCTCATGCCTATACGGCTGTGCAACTTTCCTTGTTGGTCGTGAGACATAATAATGCTTCATTCTTCATTTCTTTTCTTTTTCTTTTCTTCTTCTTGCTTTTAATCTTATTCTTCTTGCTCCATAAAGACAAGTGAGTGAAAATCTTAAGAAAACGACCTAAATATAGTGCTTTCAACTCACTTTAGCTCTTTTATTTTTGAATTGTACCTAAAACCATATATGAACAAAAGTGAGTATCTTAAACATTTTTATAGCAGTATTCAATTAATGTTATTGAATAAATTCATAATCAATTAAGCACATAGTTAGCTTTTGACCGTCCTTCGGCAAAACATCAAAATTAAGATTATAAACCCAAAACATTGGCTCATTTCCCATATGTTCCATGAATAGATAGTCATAAAGAATGATGAATGACTTTTAAAAGTCATAACAAGAATTCAATAGTCAACGCTTCTACTCATGATCATTCAACTTTCATCCTCTTCAAAAGCTGAGCAATCTAATAATGAAGACTTGGAAAATGTGTTTAAATATCATATGTTAGGTTTTCCATAGATGCATGCATCACATGCATGCGTATGTAGTGGAAGTGTCAGAATCAAGATTCTGACACCATGATAAGTTGAAAAATACAAAATCTAACATGTATGTATGGATATGTAAAGAATATGAAATATAAAACCTTTTTACCTTATGTTTCTCCTCCTTCCTTGTTTCTTCTCCTTGTTTGGGTTATTACAAACACCAAACCCTTCCTTGATGACCCAAGAAGACGCAAAGAAGATGAAGAAACAATGTATAAGCATGATTTGGGCACCAAACTAAATGAGTTATAGTTAATGCTCAAGATGATAGAAGATAGATCAAGAATCCTATGACATGCACTTTAATTCATGTAACAATTGTAAGAACAAGACTCAAGACACCTCTTTCTCACTCTAGAACTCTTCTAGAGCCCTTATGCTCTCATTCGTGTGTGTAAGAAGTGGTAGAACCTAGTGTACATAAATGAAGAACTCATTCCACGATCATGACAGAGGGCACGAATGGCCACAATCGTGAATTTGGCCATACATACTATGTTTTTCATCTGATCTTTTATTTGTGTGACCCTTAAGTTCCCAGTTATTTTAGGCACTTGAATTGAGTCTTAATTCAATCAAATCATGAAGGGTTTTACGATGCCAATTTTTCAGAATATAAGTGGATTAGCAGACGAACTCTTCGATAGTTAATTATCTAACTTATGAAACTTTCTATAGACAATTACTGTGCAATTCATCATTTCATCACACTGTACCCCATTTGGTTCAAAGTACAGGTTATATGTCAACTCCCACTAGACTGACTACATCACATCTAGTCCAAGGGATATTAGTTCTTGTCCTAGGATCTCATTACTCTTATGTGTCATTGAAGACTCTCTTAATGGCACACAACTGCTCTAACCAGAGACACCTGAGTAATGACCTCGACAAGAGGACGTAGGTATCATGTCCTTCTATCAGAAGTGGTGAATCCTTTATTAGCTATCCAATTACCTTCGAATGCTAATAGTTATACCCAATCAACACCCTACGAGTGGCCTCGTCTTGAGGTAATAAGGAATGATGTCAAAGCACAGGATTAATATCCAAGATATACTTGAGTACCTCAAGTCTAAGGATATCTGCACCATTGCTATGATGAGAATAATCATTGGCATTCGATAGATCAATGATATCATAATCTCATAGTGGGTCATCCAATGCACTTACTACACTTAGTAAACATGCATATTTTAACTCTAAACATATTATGCTTACAGTTTGTGAGATCCACCAAATCAAGGAGTATAACATATGCTAGTCTGTCTGGATTAATAATGTCCTATCTTATGAATCCTATGATTAGGGATTATTTTGATAATAACATAATTACATATGATAGGAATCTCATTATCACGATCTCATTATGATTTCCTTCATGCTATGTTTTATATCATGGATTTCATTAATTCAATTTAAGATCAATATCAATTCATATATTAGCGAATATCAAATTAATGCAAAATTATTAATTAAAAAAAAGTTTGTACAAAAAGGGCTAAAGGTGATTGCTTTTAGAGCACTGCTCTAACAATCTCCCACTTGCACTAAAGCCAATCACCTTTGTATCTAATATCATAGGTGAGTGCACAATAATCAAATTTTGCTTGAGGAAATGGCTTAGTTAAAAGATCAGTGATGTTATGATCTATAGGAACTCTCTCTATCTTCACATCACCTCTATTAATTATCTCCCTGATGAGGTGATATCTCTTAAGTATGTGCTTAGACCCCTGATGAGACCTCGGTTCCTTGTCTTGAGCAATAGCCCTATTATTGTCACAGTACAACAATATTGGGTCTACTATGCTAGGAACCACTCCAAGTTCTATAACGAACTTCTTGATCTAAACAACTTCTTTTGTCGCTTCCACAGCTGCAACGTACTCTGACTCGGTCGTCAAATCTGCAGTTGTTTCTTATTTGTAACTCTTCCAACTGACTACTCCACCGTTCAGTGTGAAAACATAACCTGACTGGGATTTGAAGTCATCTTGGTCAGATTGAAAGCTGGCATCTACATGCCCGCTCACTACAAGATCTCCATTTCCGTATATCAAGAATACATCCTTAGTCCTTCTTAAGTACTTTAGGATATTCTTGACAGCCACCAAATGACCCTCACCAGGATCCGATTGATATCTGCTCATAACACTTAGAGCATACGATATATTAGGTCTTGTATATAACATAGCATACATGATTGATCCTACTACCGAAGCTTACAGGATCATACTCATGTAAGTCCTCTCATCTTGCATCTTGGGACATATAGATTTTAAGAGTTTTATCCCATGAGTCATAGAAAGAAACCCTCTTTTACACTGCTCTATGCTAAACCTATTTAGCACTTTGTCTTTGTATGTTGACTCTGAAAGACCTACCAACTTCTTTGATCTATCTCTATAGATCTTCATTCCTAATACATAAGTTGCTTCTCGAAGGTCTTTCATGGAAAAATTATGGGACAACTAAATTTTGACTTATTGCAAACTTAAGATATCATTTCCTATTATTAATATGTCATCCATATATAACATAAGGAATATGATAGCACTCCCACTAACCTTCTTGTACGTACAAGGTTCATCAGGATTTTGAATGAAACCAAACTCTTTGATTGTCTCATCAAATTGGATGCTCCAACTCTTAGATGCTTGCTTCAATCCATAAATGGATTTTTGAAGCTTGCATACCTTTCTGCCATCTCTAGATACGAAGCCCTTAGGTTGTATCACATATACATCCTCAACTAGGTTTCCATTTAGGAAAGTCATCTTCTCATCCATCTACCATATTTCGTAATCATAATGAGTAGCAATGGCTAGGAGTATTCTAATGGATTTAAGCATAGCTAGAGGGCTAAATGTCTCGTTATAGTCAAGTCTTTGTCTTTGATGATAACCTTTGGTGATTAACCTTGCTTTATCGGTAATCAAATTACCTTCTATGTTAATTTTCTTCTTGAAAATCCACTTGTACCCTATGGGTTTTAAAACTTCAAGTGGGTCAACCAAAGTCTATACTTGGCTTTCATACATGGAATCCATTTTGGACTTTATGGCTTGAAGCCATTTTTTAGAATGTGAACTCTTTAGAGCCTCTCCATAGGTTATAGGCTCATCGTCCTCTATGAGCAATACATTATCGTGTTCGTGGACGAGAAATCTATATCCCTCTGGAACATTACGTATCCTACTTGACCTATGAACATTTTGTGGGTCAGAAGGTTTAATTATTGTCTCTTCTCTGTGAACAATAATTTGAAGTTCAGGCAGTTGATCTGCGTCTGTTTGAGCATCATGAACTTCATCAAGTTTAATTTTGCTCCTACTGTCCTCTCTTACAAGAAACAGTTTCTCTAAAAAAATAGCAGGCTTTGAGTTAAACACCTTTTGCTCTAAAGCATTATAGAACTGATAACCAATTGTTTCCTTAGGATATCCTATAAATAGACAATTATTAGATTTTACTTCAAGTTTGTCTGATTGAATATACTTCACATAAGCCAGATAACCCCAAACTTTCATTCGAGAAAGATATGGCCTTTTATTAGTCCACATTTCATATGGAGTAACTTCAACTGCCTTTGAAGGGACTATGTTTGTTACATAAATAGCAGTCTCGAGTGCATAACCCTAAAAGGATTTCGGTAGATCTGCCAAGCCCATCATCAACCTTACTATGTCTAACAAGCTTCAGTTTCTCCTTTCAACCACACCATTATGTTGTGGTGTGTAAGGTGAAATCCACTGGGATACTTTCCTATTGTCTCTGAGATAAGTTAGGAATTCCTCATTTAAGTATTCACCACCTCGATCTAATCGAAGTGCCTTAATACTTTAACTAAGTTGTTCCTCTGATTCAAGTCTAAATTTTTTGAACATTTTAAATGCTTTAGACTTGTATCTCATTAGATACACGTACCCATATCATGAATAATCGTTGACAAAAGTAAAGAAGTACATAAAACTACCTCTGGCATGAATGGACATCGGACCATATAAATCAGGATGTATTAGGTCTAATAACCTATTCATTCGTTCACCTTTTCCTTTAAAAGGTAATTTAGTCATCTTACCTAATAAGCAAGATTTACATGTGTCATATGATTCATAATCAAATGACCCTATGCTACCATTCTTTTGTAGCTTAATTATGCATTTCTACCTTATATGACCAAGTACAATGCCATAAGTAAGATGATTTTAAGTTATTTCATTTTTGTCTTTTATTGTCAATGATATTTAAAATTGGATTGGATATATCTAATATTTAAATTCAATTGCACAATTTAGTAGTACCATACAACATTTCATTTAACTTTAAAAAGTTAAATGAAATCCTGCTTTATTAAGGCTTGGTTTGGGGGAGTGGTGGCGATTGGTAACCTGCTGAAATGATAAGTACTTATTCTTAATAAGTACTTATGTCTTTGGAATTGTTGTTTTGGTAACTGCTAAAACGTGAAAATAAGTGTTTGACAAGTGCGATTGCGGTTGCTGAAAAGAGATAAAATGACTAAAAAGCCCATTGATTTAATAAACTATTAATTATTGTATAAATAATTAAAAATATATTATTAGTTATATAAATTTAAACTTATGAATAATAAAATATTAAATTAAAATAAGAAAATATAAATAAAATAGTAATTTTCCAAAACTAACTCTAGCCCACTAGGAAGATACAAAATATATGTCCCTATGGTTGATGCTGCAACTTTTGCTCCATTTTCTATACGTAGGTCCATCTCTCCCTTCTTGAGGGGTTTACTATCCCTGAGACCCTACATATCAACACATATGTGGGAGCCACATCCTATATTTAATACCTAAATTTTATGGACAGAAATAATATTAACCTCAATGACAAATATCATAACTAAAGTAGACGATGGGGTATCTAATGCCTTCTTCTGCTTTAATGACTCCAGATAATCTTTGCAGTTCCTCTTGCTATGTCCTTCCTTTTTGCAAAGGAAGCATATCCCCTTTGGTGTTGTCTCCTTCGCCTTCTTCTTGGCTACACCTTCTACTAGCTTCTTCTACTTCTTCTTCCTCTTTTAGTTCTTCTTTCGAAAACCAAAAGCAGAGTCCATTAGCGTCACAGCCTTACTATCCTTTTTGACAGTTTGCTCAGCTATTTTGAGTAGATTAATTAGCTCAGGTATCATTGTGGATATTTGGTTCATTTGATAGTTAAGCACAAACTGTGAATAACTATCTATCAAACCAGTCAGAATTAAGTCTACACTTAATTCATAATCTATTATGAAACCTAAGCTAGCTAATCTCTCAATGTATCCATTCATCTTCAGCACATATTGCACTGAAGATGATCCCTCATTCATCTTAAAATGGAAAAGCAACCTTGAGGTCTCGAACCTTTCAGACCGAGCTTGCTCATCAAACAGTTCCCTTAGATGGTATACTATGGTGTGAGCATCCATAGTATCATGCTATTTTTGCAGTTCTGGTGACATAGAGACTAGCATGATACAACTAGCTAACTCACTATCATCCGGTAGCTTCTTATAAGCTCTCTGATTTTCATCAGATGCATCGACAGTAGGGGGATCGAGAAGTGGTTCATCTAGGATATATCTTAGTTTTTCGGATTTGAGAACAATTCTCAAATTCTATAGCCAATCTAAGAAGTTTGATACTGTGAGTTTGTTGGAATCTAACAAGGAGCGTAAGTTCACACTGGAAGACATTGTGCGGATTTAATAACCTAAAAGAATGAGACAAAGTGCTAGAATGTACATTAACACATATCGATAAAGACTTTAATCACATGCATTATAGGTCCCACTATTCTTATTCAAATCCATAACCTTCACTATGAATTCGAGAAAAATTATAGTATTCTTAATGAATCGATATTCAATATTGATAGTTGTTAACTGCATGATGTTTTAGGGTCTAAGTTGTTATCTATTTAGTGTGAATTTGGGTGTTGAGTATGCATTTAGGGTTTAATTATGTTAGTGTGAGTGTTTTAGTATTTTATGGGTTAGATTAAGTCTTTGAGCTTAAATGTTATATTTTTTGGGTACCGTGAAGCATTTTTCAGTGTTTTAGGGTAAACAGTGAAGAACGAAGAAGATTCGAAGAGTTTTGGGCCAAAGACATAGCCCAGGATCGTGGCACAACAGGCTACGACCGTGATAGAGAAGGATGAGCCAGCAACAGGCCACGATCGTGCAATGGGGCACAATCGTGATAGAAATCCTCCAGGTTAGGCCACGATCATACACATTGGGCCACAATCGTGACAGAAAGGTTAAGGCACTGGCCATGATCGTGGCAGGCAGGGCCACGATGGTAGCCTGCATCGGGCTGACAAAAAAACTCAATTTTTGCAAGATCGTTTGAACTGTTTCGACCCTGAGTTTGACCTAGAGCCTCAAAAGTATAAATATAACATTACAAGTCAGAGTTAGTAGTCTTTGATTCAGCTAATTTTGAGTGAAAACCTAGAGAGAAATCAATAGATTGAGGAAGGAGACAAAGGAAGAGAAACACAGAGATGAGCTACACGTGACATACTTCTCAAAACACGTGGTTTCTTGCTGTTGCTGCCTCCTCGACTCCATTCCTGACGTATTTTCCATTTATTTCAGTTTTATTCATGTATTCGATTGAAATAGGTGTTGAGAATTGTTTGTGTTGAATGTTGAGTTTGTGTTTATGCTTACCTTTGGATCTTGATTTTTGAGATTAATAAAAATTGATTGATTGCTTTTTTATTGATTTAATTATGATTTCAATTCTGTGCTTAATAACTTAGCAATAAACTGAGAGGGTGAGCCAGGTAAAAATAATTAATTTGGGCTAACGAGCATTAGGTGAATTGATAGGTTAAGAATTGAATCAAACCAGTAAAATTGTGTAACGAGAGATTGAGCATAGGTTCCAAGTAGGATAATATACAACTTAGAACTAATTTAGGTTTTGGTCCAATTGCAAATCGAGAGATCGCAATTTCATAATCATTAATGAAGGTTAAGAATTATAACTTGACAGAGAGTAATTTACCCTAGGACCATCTAGACCTGTTAAGTCAGTGATTGCATAATTGGTTAGGTTTCTATTAATTTCAAATTAAAATCCCCTTTCTCTCACTTGATGATTTCTAGGTTAATTTCAGATTGGGTTATGTGATTGTTATTTTGTTTACACTTCAGCACTTTAAATTCTCATAATTGACTATTGATTGATTTAATTTCTGCATTAGTTATTTATTTAGAATTATTGTAGTTTAGCACGACCTTATATTTTAGGACTAAATTAGGCTTCCTCGTGGGATCGACAAATTAGGTACTACGCGAACGACCCGTGTGCTTGCAAAATTTACCAAGGTTATAAATAGTAAAACTTAGCGCGTGTAACCTTGCGATTAGATATCACCAAGAATGATTCCCAACAAGCCACTTTAGGTCAATCAGTAGGTATCATTCATACCAATTATGCAACTATCGACTCGTCTGTTGATTTAGCACACTCATTAGGTTACCAACTCTTGATTTATATACATCTGATGTATATTACCTAACTTTGCCTCATCAACATTGACCTTGGGCTTGCCCAACAAATCAACGCTTTCAGTTAGGACCAACCCATTAATCTAGAAATCTAATTTCCTGTGTAGAGTAGGCTTGGGTTTGCCTATCAACCCAACTCTAAAAGAACTTTAGTTCTTGCCATATCAATGGAAGGCATAAGTCCTAATATTTGGATGAGGGATTTGTCCTTTGGTTTCATTAATACCTGGATGATCTTGATTATGTATATCATATATATAATTCAGATTATGGACAACTCAATTAAATTGAGCCTATATCCATAACTACCCTTAAAATGCATCTAATGCACGTATCACACAAAGGAGATTTGATTTAGGTTGTGACTTGACTATGCGTCTAAAGTTTGTGATTCGATTCAACTTCTGAACCTAATCAGGTACTAGTGTTAGTCTTGGCTAATTCGAACTATAAATGTGATTCGGTTAGGAACCCTAAAATTTAATTATTTTGACGTCTAGATTAAAACTAGGATTAAACACTTTAATCCTAGTTTATATTCCCTTTTTCTAGTCACACTAGAAATCCTATGCTCTACTTGGATTAGTTCTAAATTAATTCCTAGGGTTTCCAAAATTCCCGTACATCAATTAGTCATCTATACTATCCCTAGATCATCTTAAATTTATGTAAAACAATTTCGGCACTAGCCAAAATTATTTTGACGGCTAAAATCGTCAAGATAAATAAGTTAACCTATTAGACATTAAAAGCATCAATTAGATGTTCGAAACATTTCCAGAACCCTCATTTCGAGCACATGCATTAAGCATGTTATTTTCATCAAAATAATACATTTCTTATCACATAAGAACTTTATTTAGCTCTCATAATCGAAATACAAACATTATAAGTCATTAAGTAAGTCAACTCTACCAACTTTCCAAAAGTTGACCAATGTAACTTTGACTTTATTTGTTAATTGAATCAAATTCAATTGATTTTGGAAAAATTCCAAAGTTGTGTACACATTCTAAACGTATCTAATAAAAAATTCCAGAAACTAATTCCTAAGATTTAATTATTAAAAAATTGGAATAAGCTAGCACATCACATATGTATGACACTTGTCATATTACTTCTAACATTAGTCAAACATTACATCATGCATGCATAAGGTAATCACTTTAACAATAAGTGTCATGCATCTCATACACGTGGCAACATCTCATCTTGCATATGTATGCATAAAATTTATAAAAACAATCTTTGTAAAAATTAATATAGAATTTATAAGTATGCATGTTCATCACATTTTCAGAATTTCCCAGAACTTCATACATGCATCAAGCTGAAACTAAATTTGTAATAAAATAGCAAATGACATTCAATTGCATTTTTCTTTTACAGAAACATAACATAACACCTTATAAACATTTCTGTGAAAGAAAATCAGAAAAAAATACTAAACGAAAATGAAATTTTCAAAATCAATACATGCATTCAGTTTTTCATAAATTCCCAGCAATCAACATATAAACGATCTAGATATTAATTTGAAATAAAATAGAGAATAACATTCAATTGCAATTTTTTTCAGAAAAAATATAATATAACATCTTATAAACACTTATGGAAAACAAAATAGAAAAACAATGTTTTTACATTTTACACGAATTATTCCAAATCAATATATATGTCAGTCACAACTCAACAAACACTTTGCAAATGTTCAATACATCATCTATTACATGCATAAACTTGCTCTGATACCACCATTGGTTTATCCAAGGATGCATGCTTCATATGCATGCGTATGTAGTGGAAGTGTCGAAATCAAGATTCCAACACCACGACAACTCAAAAACTATAGAATCTAACATACATGCATGGATATGTAAAGAACATGAAATATATAGATTTTTTTACTTTATGTTTCTCCTCCTTTCTTGTTTTTTCTCTTTATTTAGGTTGTTGCAAACACCAAACCCTTCCTTGATCACCCAAGAACATGCAAAGAAGATGAAAAAACAATGTATAAGGGTGATTTGAGCACCAAACAAGATGAGTTCTAGTAGATGCTCAAGATGATAGAAGATAGATCAAGAATCTTATTGCATGCACTTTGATTCCTGCAACAATTCAATGAATTGTAAGAACAAGACTCAGGACATCTCTTCCTCACTCTAGAACTCTTTTAGAGCCCTTATGCTCTCACTTGTGTGTGTAAAAAGTGGTACAACCTAGTCTACATAAGTGAAGAACTCACTTATGTACCTATTCGTGCCCTCTGTCACGATTGTGGCCAACAAGGCCACGATCGTGGCCTGGCTTGCCTTCAGCCACAATCGTGGCCTATGAGTCACAATCATGGCCTGCTTCAATTTAGCCATACACACTATATTTTTCATTCAGTCTTTTATGCGTGTGACCCTTAGGTTCCTGGTTATTTTAGGCACTTAAATTAACTCTTAATTCAATCAAATCATGAAGGGTTTCATGATACCAATTTGTCGGAATATAAGTGAATTAACACAAGAACTCTTGGATAGTTAATTATCTAACATATGAACCTTTCCATAAACAATCACCATGCAATTCCTCCTTTCAGCATACTATACCCCACTTGGTTTAGAGTATGGGCTATGTGTTAACTCACACTAGGCTGACTACCTCACATCTAGTCCAAGTCATATGTCATTGAAGACTCTCTTCATGATGCATCACTGCTCTAGCTAGAGACTCCTGAGTAATGACCCCAACAAGAGGCCGTTGGCATCATATGCTTCTACCAGGAGTGATGAATCCTTTACTGACTACCTTCGAATACCAATAGTTGTGCCCAATCACCACCCTAAGAGCGACCTTGTCTTGAGGTAATAAGCAATGATGTCAAAGCACAAGATTAATATCCAAGATATCCTTGAGTATCTCAAGTCTAAGGATATTTACACTATTGCTATGATGAGATTAATCATTAACATTCGATAGATTAACCATATGATAATCTCATAGCGAGTCATCCGATGCACTTACTACTTATAGTAAGCATCCATATGTTAACTCTAAACAGCTCATGCTTATAGTTTATAAGATCTATCACTGATCAAATCAAAGAGTATAGCATGTACTAGTCTGTCTGGATTAATAATGTCCTGTCTTATTAATCCTATAACTAGGGATTATTTAGATACTGACATAATTGCATATGATAGGAATCTCATTATCATGATCTCATCATGATTTCCTTCATGCTAGGTTTTGTATCATAGATTTCATTAATTAGATTTAAGATCAATATCAATTCATATATTAACGAATATCAAATTAATGAATAATGCCTTTCGCTTCATTAATCGAAATAAAGTTTGTACAAAAGTGCTAAAGGTGATTGCCTTTAGAGCACTACTCTAATATCATATATTCATTGATGCACTCAAATACCATTCACAATCAAGACATTCTACAGCTTTGCATATCATTTCATTTCTCCACCACTAAGATTCATATGCAAAATCATGGATTAAAGGACTTTTCAAGGTTGTAATGTAGGAAAAGGTGAGGTGAGATGTATTTGGGTCAAGTAGCATGAAATGCATTAAAGCTAGTGAAACAAAAGTAACAATCAATTTAACATAAAGTGTAAAAACTAACATGCACTCAGAAATGTATACATCAACCATGATGAATGCAAAAATAACATTTCACCGCTCAAATTCTAGCTCTTTCACCACAAACTATATGAGGTATAAATCACCCACAAAAGTTAATTTGTAATCATATAGAGTGACCATTGAAATCAACATCCACATCGTATTCAACATACTGAAATAACCCATTCAATACAAGTTTAGGAGGAAAGATTAATCATAAATAACTTTTCAACACATATGCATTTCCTCCTTGATACATTTATTTAAACAATTTTCTTTCTTTCATTTTCTTTTCTTTTCCTTTTTCTTTCTTTTTCTCTTTTTATTCCTTCTTTCCTTGTTTTCATATAAACATTGAAAGAAACTACATCAATATGGGAATTTCAATAATATCATATAAAATAGCATCCCAACATTATAACCAACCCACAAATATGTACACACCCATACTTACACTTTTGTATATCCATTAACTCAACAATCAACAAATTTTCCACTAGCTTTAAGACTTGGTAAGGACATTTGGTTAGGTTTAAAGCATGTAATGTGGCTAATACATAAAGAAAAGGCAAATAAAACTCAAAGGGGCTTATTAAAAGGAAAATTATATATGGGTAGGCTATTTAGCTAATGTAGTTCAGAAAAAGCAAATAATGCCTAATCATTTTCATGTTAATGCATGTGATCAAAATGTGGTCTTAAATAGAAAATCAAAGCAAGGTTAGGATGTACATGTCATAAAGGTCACATATTATCAAAATCCATTGATACTAATATAGATGTGTTAGTCAAATAAGGCTTAAAATCTCACTAGCTTTGTCTATCACTATTCATTACTTTTCTAAAGATAACGTACATTGACCAATCACAAAAGTAAAAGTACATGCTAAAGTTGCCATGAAATTCTCTAGTCAATTGATTCTTTAATCGTAACTATATAATCCTATAAGTAATAGAAAATGAGAAAATGTTTCTTTGTTTGCTTTATTCTCTCTCATTTGGATTAAAAACTTAAAACTAACAAGAAACAAGCTAACCTAAAAACACCCTGATAGGTGTGCATTAGGATATGTTTTCTAGCATAATTGTTCTTTATTGTTTTAGTTTAGGATTCATTTTGTATGTTTTCATTAAGTTTGACTTCCATTGTGTTCTTGTGTGTTGGATGCTAATTGAGGGTAAGAATTGCTTATTTTTGTGTAGGAAAGGAGAGGAAGCAAGTTGGAGGATGAACAAGAGAGCATAGAAGAGAAGACAAGAGGATCACATCTGGGACCAATTCCCACAGATGTGGGTAATCAAGACAGAAAGTTTCTGCCTATAATTCCCATGCTTGATTCCCACGGGCATGGGAATTGAGACCCGAGGCAATCTGCAAGGCTTCATTAAACCTAATTTTTTGGACTATATAAAAAGAATTAAGACTCCATCTTCAGGGAAGACGACACCCACTTGTAGAAAGACTATCCTTAGGTGAAGAACACATGTTTGGAGCTTCAAGGAAGGATTGAAAACAAGGATCATCATCAAGATTGAGCAAAATAATACATCAATACCAAAATTCCAGATTTTGGCAAAGAAGAGAAGGAGTTTTCTTATTCACTTTCTATCATTTTAATCTCT
>JAOQML010154632.1:0-14012 GCA_027568935.1 Erythroxylum urbanii | reverse complement strand
AGCTCCAGAGGGACTTTTCTGGCCGTGTAGATCGTGTTGGCGAGAGAGGTCATGGCTCACAGGTCGGTCAGCTGGGATTTTTTTGGGATGACCTAGATAGTTTTGATGTATACTTCCTCTTTCATATAGCATTCTGTACTAGGTTTTTGTATGTATGTACAGACAGTACAGTCTGAGATGTTGTATAAACTTCTGATTATGATCAATGAAAAGAGGAAGAGTTTGATTTTAAAAATATTATGATTTACAATTAATGTTTTATTATTCAAATTGATGTGATGCCATGTGGAGTAACTGTAGTGATTGCACGTAGCACTCCCTTATCATAGGATATGTACCGGAATGACCTACGGGCGTCCCGGTACGTACCCTACGATAAGGGGGTGTTACACTACGGATGAAACAACGTATAGAGGAATGATTGGGTCACTACTATATCTCATAAGCTCAAGACCAGACATTATGCTTAGTATGTGTCTTTGCACACACTTTCAATCAAATTCAAAAGAAAGTCATCTTCAAGCAGTCAAGAGGATCTTTCGATATCTTCAAGGAACTATGGATTTCAGATTATGGTATCCAAAAATTGATTCGTTTAACACAATTGGCTATTGTGATGTAGATTATGCATGGTGTTAAAGTCAATCGAAAAAACACAAGTGATCACTGTCAATATCTTAGAAGATGTCTAGTTTCTTGGTCTTGCAACAAACAAATTTGCGCAGTGCTTTCAACAACCGCAGTAGAATATATGGCAATTGCCATCTGTTGTGCTTAAAATTTATGGATAAAGCATCAACTCTAGAATTTTTCTTTGAACTTTAATCATATTCCTATATTATATGATAATACTAGTGCAATAAATCTTTCGAAAAATCCTGTGCGTCATTATAGGACAAACCATATAGAAATCAAGCATCATTTTCTTAGAGATCATATTTTGTAAGGTGTCATTGATCTTTTACATATTAATACTAAAACTTAAGTAGTTGATATTTTCACTAAGCCACTCTCTAAAGATAGATTTTGCATGTTAAGAAAAGAGCTTAGTATGTGAAGACTATTTGATATTATATTTATATTAATTTTCTATACTACCTCTCTCTATATACATTACCAGGATCCTTGTACTTTAGAAGGCCCCTCCTAGTTTTGCGAACTCCTCGTAGTAACCTCCTCCCATTTTAGAAGTCTCCTCTCTGTTTAATAAAGTAGTTACACATGTCCTAAGAAGGAAGTCATTCATGGCTTCGTTTCAACGTTTAAAGAAACACATATTCAGTTCTGATAAGCAGTTGTACGGGATTGACAGAATATATACAAACAATCCACTTTCTCTTTTAGTGTGTATGACTACTCATCCTTACACAAAATCAACGTCCAAGAATCATTTAATATACTAGGGACAGACTTCTCTCTTCTACTTCAGAAGCGCAGCTCTCTTCCTCTCTACACCCTAACTTTTTGCCTTCTTTCTGTTCTTTCCTCCAAAAACCCTTTATCTACAATAATCAAAACAAAATCAATGGGACAAAAGAAAACTCCAACTTCCACTGCTAGTCTTGGTGAAGCTCATGTTTATAATTTCGGTCCCACTATACTTGTCTCTATCTCTTCCACATTTGGATCTATTACTCCTCGACCTAGTTTTAAAGATATAAAAGTGTCTAGAGTGCACTAGACCATCAATGAAACTAATACAAATAAAGAATTGGCTCAAGTAATAAGACATCCACAAACCAGAGGAAGTCTTGCAAAGTAAGCTAAGAAAATCTCTGAAAAATAAGAAAGAGGAAGAAGAATCTAAAAAAAGAAAATGTTAAGAAATAAAGAAAGACAAAGTTTCGGTGAATGAAGATACTATTAAGGACCCCATTGATAAGAATGAGTTGGTTCATAAAGAGATGATTCCTAAAAAACAGGGGGAAAGGAAGATAAAGATAGTCGCACAAAAAGGAAAGACATCAACACCACCAAAAATGTCTCAATCAAAGGAAGTTAAAGTCCACTATAAAATGCAGTATAAGAAAAGAAAGGTGGTTGTTTTGGGGATCTTGCTTCCCATTATGTTTGATGACATAGGTATACCTATCTTTCCTTACTTTGCTGACATTGGTTCAGAAAATTTTCTTAAATTTTATGAAACTATATATGATGAGCTAGTTAGGACATTCTACATACATATGAGAAAAGAAGAAATTGATTAAAAGCTAGCCATTGTCTCATAAGTGTATGAATGTCAATTTTTAATTTCTGAAGAAATTTGAGGAGATATACTAGACATAACTCCTATAAGGAGAACTGATTTTCCCTTTCACAAGTAAGATGTTGATGATTTGGATTTGGTAGAAGTTGTTAACTTCATATTCTTTCATACTAAAAACACCTAAGATGGGAGACCCTAGAGTAGGCAATTAGATTTACTGCCTTGATGCCTCGCTTCGTTATCAACTACATCAATCTTTCCAATGAGTAGCTCTATTGAAAGGTGTAATTTGTTAGACACTTATGTAGTGTACAATTTGCTAAAAGGGAATATAATGAATCTTCCACCAATGATTTTGAGATTCAAGGTAGATAAGGGGAATCATAAGAATATCACTAGCTATCTACCTTATGGATTACTGCTCACTAAGATTTGCACCCCATTATGGAGTACCTTTTCATAACCTAAATTGGTACGCACCTGCTAAGTTTCATCCTTCCATTCCCTACCAATTTGGATATAAATTGCAAAACAATGTCTGGGTCGACAAAAGATCTAAAAAAGTAGCAAAAAAGTTAGATCCTACTCTAGACCAACAAACTCCTACCCCTCCTCAGAATGAAAATAATATAAACCTCCAAAAACAGCTAAAGGACATTCAATCCAATCAAGAACAAATTCGAGAACAAATAGATAACATGCAAAATCAGTTTCTTGACATGCAGATTTTGTTCAGAAAATTTCTGAATCTCTTAAATAACTATGTTGCTATTCTTACCTGGACTATTCTTATATACTTATGATCTTGTTAATTGCCTTAGTCACTCTTCAACTCTATTTTTTTGATAATGACAAAGGCGGAGAGAATTAATGATATACTTTCAATATTGCTTTGATGATATATTTGCTATTAATTATATTTTTTTGCTGAAATATTGTTGAACTTATAGAGTTTAAATATGTGATAAACAAACGATAAGCTCTGTCTTTTGAAAGTTAGACTCCTTTTAAATATAACTGCGAGTAAAGTTTATAGGTATCATTCAAAATCCTTTACTTTTTATTTGAATTTTGAAAATATTCAAAACGGGGGAGATTGTTAGCTTAAGATTTATGATTAACTATTTTGATGATAACTGTATAATTTTTCAAAATTCAAATTGTATTTATTTCCTTATATAGACAATGATATAATTCTTAAAAGGAAATAAAATAATGGAATAATTACTTTCTTTCTTGTAAGAACCTTCTTTATAAACCTACCTTTTCAAAAATGATTCTATGACATCTAGAAGGATCATACTAATTCAAATAATCAGCTCTGAAAGCTTTAACATAATGCTCTTCTTAACGTCTAAACATCAAAGATTTTAGCAAAGACAATATTGAAGATTAAACAATAGCTAATTGAAGAAAATTGTCTACTTAAAGAAGAATCACTACAGTTGCAAGACACGGATATACAGAAAAATCAAGGAAGCCAAAATTTTGATAGTACTTTTAAAAGTCATGTCATTATCAAATCTCTTCTGTTTTAGAAAGTGAAAATGTAGCGCCCCACTCCCTTCAAACATTTGCCTGAGCACACGTCAGACGTTCAAGCACATACCCGACGGAAGTGGTGTGCTAGCTAGATCACTTTCACTTAACTCATGGCATCATAAATTAAAGCATAAAAATCACAATGACTAAAAACTCAAATTCCTTTTTTCATTACATAAACAATATGTACACTGTAGCTTTACAACGTCATACATATAGCTACAATATCAACAACTTATCAGAGTCTACTATTCTTTCTACAAGACATGCTACATACATGAGGAATTAACAAAAATCTAATCTAGATCCTTCAATCCAGCTGACTGAATTTTGATCCATTTCTTCAATCCAAAAGCAGTACTAAATCTCTTATAAACTGCCTTAGAAACTATGACGTCTCTCTCGAACCTGAAAAGTCAACGTTGTAATTTTAATGAGTTTTGTGAACTCAGTGAGTTAAAAATCCTCAATGGTTTACCCATAACATATATCACATCAACACATACAAACACATAATTCACATCATTTCATTTTTCATGTAGCATCACAAAATACTTTGTACATGAGTTCTCATAATTTTCATTCAACTCAATTCAACATTTAATTGCAATCATTCAAATCATACAATTCATGTGTATATGCAATATTCATGAGATGCACATTCGTTTATTACATTGTTATGACTGAGAGTCTTTTCTACTGTCCCGTATCTATTGTAGATACCGGGCTTATTAATAGTGTCCTTTATCCATTGAGGATACATGACTCATTTTAAGCGAGCCAGAGGCTCTTACCACATTCTAAGCTTTAAGCTCATTTTACTAGTGACTCCAGTCTTAAATACCTTTATCTTTCATGCATTCATGTAATCAAACATACCATATGTATTCAATCAATCAATGTGTTTAATCAATCACACTCACATTTAGTTTCACAAGATCATTCTCATTTGTCATCAGACATTGGTTTGTCATTCAACATTTAAGTTGAGAAAACACATATTCAGTTAAATTCTCATTTAATAAACACTTCAAATGTTTTATTCATACATCAAATGCCTCACTGGAATTAGTACATACACATCACATAATAATTCAACACAGAGATAAAACAAACAATTAATCAAAGTGCTACCATCTTAGGCTACTCACACTTTGCTCCAGATAGCTATTGCCTCGAGGCCTCAGCAATGTCTGGATGTTGTCGCTCTAATTGCTATTCTATATTATGCAACACACATTTACACACATTACAACTTTGTGCTATCATATAAGCACATATGTATATATGGATTATGTATAATGCATGCTCAATGACAATCTCGGGTACATTTCCTTAATACGCTTCTCATAACCAATTAACATCATCTTTCAATCATGCTTTAATATCTAATATACTTTCCTTACTTTAATCGCCTCATTCATTAACCACTAGGCTCATTCAAGATCATCATTCAAGCCTAAATACAACATAAGAAAGCATTGATAAGCCAATAACTTACATATATTTATGATTTTGGAACAATAAGCATAACTTTCGTTGTATATTTCAGATTAAGGTCATTCAAGTACTCTTTCAAAGAGAACTTCAATTTCTACAACTTCTATGAAGACCTCAAAGAGAAATTTTATCATTTAAAGGGCCAAAATTGCACATTTATGTAGATGTCTAGAGAATGTCTGCCCAGCAGACTTATATCCCTCCAAACGGACATAAATTGGGCGGGAACGCTAGAATTCTAGAGAATGTCCACCCAGCGGATTTATGTCCCTTCAAACAGACATGAACTGGGTTGGAATGCTGGAGTTCTAGAGAATGTCTACCCAGCAGACTTGAAGTGCACCTAACGGACATCTACTAACCATTTTCTAGATTTCCAACTCCTACAATCACATGTACCACATCTTATGCATATCTTATCATTCCTTCTACAATTCCTTTTCACTCTTACTCCATTCTAATTCAAAACATCCATAAAATGCATCATACAAAATTGTTGATCATAACCCCATAAACAGAACATTAACCATATCTATACATTCTTCAATATTTCAGTACACATTCAACTTCATTATCACCTTCCCTTTATCTATAAACCATCATCCTAATTCTCCTCACTTCGAGACGCTATACTATCCCTTTCTTTCTCTTTTAACTCACTCTACTTCATTTCTATTACAGTTACTAACATTCTAGTCATTACACACCAAAATAGAACATATTCATATACACATTCATCTTCAATTTTCTGTATATATTCCACTTCATTTTTCACCTTCATTTCATTCCTAACTATCACCTTAATTTATCTCATTTCAAAACACCACAGTACTCCTTTTTATTAGCACTAAACTCATCTTAGTTCATCTCTAAAACAATCAAAGAGATTCACATAATATACCAAGAAAACATAACTTAAATATCCAATTTACAAGTTAGAATTTTTTTCACTTCTTTCTACACCATTTTAACGATCTTTCAAGTTCAAACTCATCTCTACAACAACTTACGAAAGGTTAATCATCTTATATGAAAAAACAAGACATTTATATGCTCATATCATAACTCATGATTCACAAATATAATTTCATGATCAAGTCATCAACCTCTAATTACTCATCATATTAGTTTCATTTAAGAATACCTATGATGATCAAAACAAAACTTACTTGATAAAACTCTAAGTTCTCCAAGATCCCACTTAGCCCTAGCTTTCTTCTCTCATACGTGCATCATCATACAAAGGTGGGAAGTGGGTCTTTAGTGAGGAATGAAGAAGAGAGCAAGATGGAAGTAGCAAGTGAAAGGTAAGAGCTAGGTTCAATGTGAATGGAGATTGGTAAGACAAATTTGTGAAAGAGAAGAAGATTAAAGAAGATGAAGAAAAGAGAGGAGAGCAATGATTAAAGTGAAAGACAAATTAATGGTCTTTCATTTAGAAGAAACATTCTGGGTTAAGATTAAGTCATGGCTTGGCAAGTGAGACTTGTCACTTGCCACATGTCCATGTTCTATAAGTCTTCACTTGGTCCTCATGTTAACTAGTCCATTTATCTCTAATTTTTAATCCAATTGTCTCCCAAATTTCAATGACATATTTCTTTAAATCCTAATGTCATTTATAAAAATTTCCACTGCCATTTGACTCTTAATTCTACTTTCATTTATTAATTGTCTTGATACTTGGCACTTTTACTAGTCTAAAAATACCTGAAAATTCTAGAAATTTCCTAAATTTCACCAAAAATTCTAAATCAATACTAATTCACACCAATAAAATTTTCAATACACATAAACCACAATTCATATAAAAAATCACATTTATAAATCAATTATACCTAGAAAATGTCAATAAATGCATGTACAATCATTTTGATGTGCAAAAATCAATATTTATATGTGTGTGTATGTTATATTATGCATGAGCATGAAATGCACTTTCTAACTTCTCAATAATCTCTTATATACAATATTCTAAGGTCTTAACCCTTAACATGGGATAAGCGGATGTTACAATTGTCCCATCCTTAAGAAATTTTGTCCTCAAAATTTTTACTTGATTATTTGAATAGGTAGGGATATTGTCTCCTTATGTGCTCCTCTGTTTTCCAAGTTGCTTCCTCACTCGACTGATTCTTCCAAAGGACTTTCACTAATAGAATTACTCAATTTCTCAGTTGTTTTGTTTGATATCCCACTATCTTTATCGACTCCTCAACATAACTCATATTACTAGCTATATCGATCTCTTAAGTTGATAATACATGCATTGGATCTGTCCAATACCTCTCAAACATACTCACGTGGAATACATTGTGTATCTGAGACATCTCACTCAGTAGGGCTAGTTTCTAAGCCAGTGGCCGTATCCTCTTAATGATCTCATAAGGACTAATGTACCTAGGGCTCAACTTACCCTTCTGACCAAATCTCAACACTCCTCTCCAAGGCTAGACTCTCAAAAACACTTTATCTCCTATGTTGTATTCCATATCCCTCTGGTGTTGATCAACATAGCTCTTCTGTCTATCTTGAGCTGTTTTTATTCTACTTCGGATCAGTTTCACCTTATCTACAATATCTTGTATCAACTCTGAGCCTTCTACCATTCTCCAGCCCTCTTCATCCCAATATAGAGGAGAACGACATTTTCTGCCATACAAAGCCTCATACGGTGCCATTTCGATACTACTGTAATAGTGGTTATTATGTGCAAACTCGATCAGAGCTATATACTGATCCTATGCTCCTTGAAACTCCAATACACATGCTCTGAGCATATCCTCAACAGTCGTGATCATCCTCTCACTCTGTCTATCTGCTTGAGGATGAAATGCAGCACTGAAGTTTAACTTTGTACTTATAGCTGACTGTAAGCTCTTCCAAAACCTTGAAGTAAATCTGGGATTCCTGTCTAATACAATAGACACTAGAACTATGCAGTCTAACTATCTCATCGACATACCTATAAGCTAACTGGTCTAGTGAGCTATTCTCTCGTACTGGTAAGAAATGTGCTGACTTAGTTAATCGGTCTATCATGACCCATATGGTGTCATGTTTCCTCAGGGTCTTTGGCAATCACATTACAAAATCTATCGTAATTCGCTCCCATTTCCACTCTAGGATAGGTAATGAATGAAGCTTCCCAACAAAAGCTTGATGTTCAGCTTTAATCTGCTGGCATATTAAGCACTTAGCTACATAGCCAGCCACTTGCTTCTTTATTCTTAGCTACTAGAAATGTTGCTTCAACGTATTATACATCTTGATGGTACCAGGGTGCATAGCATAAGCTACTATATGCACCTCCTCTATAATCTCCTTTCTTAAATTATCAATGTCCAGGATGCATAACCTTTGCTTTATCCACATTGTCTCATCTCTCAATTCAAATTCAAAATCTAGGTTCATTTTTAACTTCTCTATATGGTTCACCAGTTCAGGATCTTTTCCTAAACCTTTCTGATTCTATCATGCAATATTGGCCTCAACTTCAGTGTGGCTATTAGTGCCTCATTCTGCTCTAGATTCAACTCCACATTCAGAGCTCTCAATTGAATTAAGCTCTATAACCTTGATAACTGAATCTTAGTTACATTGCTATTCGAATTTCTAATCAATGCATATGCCACCACGTTAGCTTTTCCCAGATGATACTTAATTGTACAGTCATAATCTTTCAATAAATCTATCCATCTCCTCTGTCTCATATTCAACTCCTTCTGACTTAGTAGATACCTCAAGCTCTTATGACGGTATATATCTAAAAAGTCTCTCTATACAAATAATGTCTCCATATCTTTAGAGCAAAAACTACTGCAGTAAACTCTAAATCATATACCAGATAATTACTCTCGTGAGACCTTGATTGTCTCGATGTATAGGCTATCACCTTACCATGCTGCATCAATACACATCCCAATCCTCGATGCGAAGCATCACTGTATACTACATAACCACAGTTCATGATGGAATAGTCAATACCAGTGTCGTAGTCAACTAATGTTTCAATTCCTCAAAGCTTCTTTGACATTCGTCATTCCATCTGAAAATCACATTCTTCCTCAAAAGCTTAGTCAGAGGGGCTAAGATCAATGAGAACCCCTCGACAAACCTCCGATAATATTCAGCTAATCCTAGGAAACTCCAAATTTCTAATACATTCTTTGAAACTTCCTACTTCATTATTATCTCTATCTTCTTCGGATCAACTTGTATAACTTGTCCATTTACTATGTGACCTAGAAACACTACTTGATTAAGCTAAAACTCACATTTACTAAATTTGGCATACAATTGTTTCTCCCTCATAATTTGTAAGATTATTCTCAAATGCTAAGTATGCTCTTCTTTAGTATTTGAATACACCAAAATGTCATTGATAAACACTATCACAAAACGATACAGGTAGGGCTGAGACACCTTATTCATCAATTCCATAAATGCAACCGGGGCATTGGTTAACCTAAACGACATTACTAAAAACTCATAATGGTCATACCTGCTCCTAAAAGCACTTTTTGGTACATCAGCCACTGTTATCTTCAACTGATAGTACCCTAATCTCAAATCCAAATTAGTGAACACCTGAGCTCTCTGTAACTGATCAAGTAAATCATCAATTCTAGGTAATGGGTACTTCTTCTTCACTGTTACCCAATCCAATTGCCTATAATTGATGCACAATCTCATAGTTCCATCTTTCTTCTTCACAAATAATATTGGAGCTCCCCATGGTGATACACTGGGTCTAATGAAATCCTTTTCCAATAATTCCTACAACTGAGCCTTCAATTCCTTCAGTTTCATAGGTGTCATCCTATAGGGAGGAATTGATATAGGAGCAACACCTAGAACTAGGTTGATCATGAACACTATTTCCCTATCTGGAGGTAAACCAGATAACTCGGTGGGAAACACATCCAGGTATTCCCTAACAACAGAAATGTCCTGCGCATTCTTCTCAATTTGAGTATCAATGACATGGGCCAAATAAGCCTCACATCCCCCCTGCATCAACCTCAAGGCACTCATGAATGAAATCAGTCTAGTTGGCACTGCTTGACTAATACCTTGAAAAACTATTCTCAGCTAATTAGGAGATTTTAATATCACTTCTTTATTATAGCAGTTCATGATAGCCCTATGAATAGTGAGTCAATCCATGCCTAGAATAATATCTATCTCCCATAACTTTAGTACAATCAAATCTGCTTCCAATTCTGCCTGATCAATTCGAATCAAGCACCTTTTGTAGACTTCTCCTATTACTGTAGTACTACCTATCGGTGTACTAACCTCTAATATATGTTTCAATAATTCTCTATCACAATGCATTCTAGATACCAAATGCAGTGTAATAAAAGGGTACGTAGATCCAGGATCTAGCAATGCAAAAGCTTCATAAGTAAATATAAGTAACAAACCTGTAATGACATTTGATGAATTCTGAGCCTCCTGTCTGGTCATTGCATACACTTAAGCCTGAGACTATGGTTGGTTGCTCCGCACCTCAATCCTAACGGTGTGACTCCTTGAGAACATTCTGCCTCTACCATGACCTCTTTATCCAAACCCACTGGCTCGGCTCGACTGGACTGTAGTTTCTGTTACCATTCCTCCTCTCCTACCAAACTGTGCTCCATACAACACCTAACAGTCTTTGATCTAATGGTCAAATGAGCTGCATCGAAGGCAAGCTCCTGATAGTTTCTAGCATTCACCATCGTGCCTCTTCCTACAGTGCTCACAGTTTGATAACTGACCTGATACTGCACCTCTTCCATTACCAGACTGTACAGAGCTACCCCTCTATCTGTATCCCAACTATTTTGATTTGGCAGGTGGTCTAGAAGATCGGTTCTGATGCTTGCTAAACCTCCTGCCAAAACCACCTTAAGACTCACTAGGCCTTTTCAGTCTAAACTCTGATCTATATTTAGACTGACAGTCATTCAACAATTGCTCAATTAAGATCGAGGCAGCCTGTAGTTACTAAAAACTACCGAAGTTAGAAATAGCTAACCTCGTCTGAATCTCCATGTTCAGCCCATCTTCGAATCTCCTACACTTGTCTTCCTCAGTAGGAATCAAGGTAGTAGCATACGCCATCAATTTGTTAAACTTTATCTCATACTCTGCCATAGATAAACTGCATACTTCAGATCCAGAAATTCCTTCATCTTTCAATCCAAGAAGATCTTAAGCATGTAGTTCTCCTTGAAGACTCTCAAAAAGTCTTCCCACCTCAAGTTACAAGGCCTGGTGGTACAGCCTAGAATAGTTTTCCACCATTGGTAGGCTGGGCCTTGCAATAAGGAAACTGCATAGTCAAACTTCTTATCCGACTCGTAGTCCATCTGATCAAAGACTCTCTCTATCCTCTCTACCCATCCTTTGGCCTCTACAGGGTCTGTACTTCTGTAAAAGTCCACAGCCCCCTACTTTCACAGTTTATCATACCTCATTTCCCTTCTCTCGAGAATTCTTAGAGGCATTCTCTCTAGTCTCGAAATGGAAGACTCCCTACTGGCTCCTACTGACTTTAGGTCGTTTATGTCAGTTGATCTTCCCACTTAATCACTTATGGCGAAAGACCTATAATAGACAATAACTTCGATTACTATTTGTATTTCTCATGATATTCAATGCCTAACATTCCTATATGTTCCTATGGATGCCAACCTTACTCTGATACCAACCATTATAGTGCCCCGTTCCTATCATACATTTGCCTAGATGCCCGTTAGATGTTCGAGCACGTACCTAACGGCAGCGGCTCGCTAGCTAGATCACTTTCACTTTACTCATGGCATCAAAAATTAAAATGTAAATATCACAATGACTAAAAACCTAAATTCCTCATTTCATTACATAAATAATATGTACATTATAGCTTTACAGCGTTATCCATATAGGTACAATATCAACAACCTATCAGAGTCTACTGCTCTGTCTACAAAACATACTACATATATAAGGAATTAACAAAAATCTACTCTAGATCCTTCGGTCCAGTTGACCGACCTTTGATCCATGTCTTTAATCCAAAAGTAGTACTAGATCTCTTATAAGTTGCCTTAGAAACTATGACATCTCTCTCGAACCTGAAAAGTCAACGTTGTAATTTTGGTGAGTTTTGCAAACTTAGTGAGTTAACCATCCTCGTTGGTTCGCCCATAACACATATCACATTAACACATACAAACACATAATTCACATCATTTCATTTTTTATGTAGCATCACAAAACACTTTGTACTTGAGTTCTCACAATTTTCATTTAACTCAATTCAACATCTCATTGAAATCATTGAAATCGTACAATTCATGTGTATATGCAATGTTCATAAGACTCACATTTATTTATTATGTTGTTATAATTGAGTGCCTTTTTCACTGTTGTAGCACCCCAATCCTGCAGGACCTGAGCCGACATTGATGGGTGATATCCGAGTCCGTGCCCCGCGAAGGTGGAGTGCTAGAACACTAAGTCAGTCAAATCTCACTACAAAGTTTTTCTTTTTTTTTGGAAACAATACACACTTTTGCGAAAAATCAATAATCAATTCGGGCCCGTTTCAATTATAAACTTTTTCAATCACAACCATATAATCATTAGAATTACAATGCCATTTGGGCCCATTACTAAAATAGAAGACTTGTAGTCATAATTCATTACATTTCAAAATCATTTACTAACATTTCCAGTTTGGAATGTTGATTCAGAACAAAATTATTTACATACTCATGAAACAATTCATGACAATACGTTCACATTTAGGGATATGTCACCATAGTACAATCTTGATGTCATATTCAATAATACATCCACCAATACAATTGTGTTAAATCTTTGTCTGTCATATTCAATCACATACTATTTCTCATTTCTAAGTATTCACAATGTCCATTTTCTCACATTTTGGCATATCATCACTTTTGTCACTTTTTCTATCAGCTTAAGCACTTAACACAAGCTCATGCGTGTGACTCATATTCATGTGACTCAGACTAGGGATCAATCGCTACCGTCTGCTATGACATGACTAAAATGCATGTATTGTGTTTAAAAAAAATGCCCATGTTGGATAGTACTTCTGGGCTCTGATACCACATAAATGTAGCACCCCAATCTTGAAAGACCTGAGTCAACATTGATGGGTGATATACGAGTACATGCCCCGCGAAGGCAGAGTGCTAGAACACTCACTCAGTCAAATCTCATTACAAAGATTTTCTTTTTTTTTTGGAAACAATGCACACTTTTGCAAAAAATCAATAATCAATTTGGGCCCATTTCAATCATAAACGTTTTCAATCACAGCCATACAATCATTAGAATTATAATGCCATTTGGGCCCATTACTAAAATAGAAGACTTGTAGTCATAATTCATTACACTTCAAAATCATTTACTAACATTGCCTGTTTGGAATGTTGATTCAGAACAAAATTATTTTCATACTCATGAAACAATTATTACTGAAAACACAATATGATATAAATAAACGAAATAAGAATGCAAACGCAAACTGATCCCAACCTCCATCCTTCATTTGAATGATGTAGGTATACTCCCATTTGCCTAACGGGGTATCCTTCTGACCCTGAAAAATATTTGCAAATTTTGAGTGAGTTTTGTGAACTTAATGAGTGACCATCATCGATGGCTCACCCAATCATGTAACACATAATTCACAGCATTACATATTTCACACTTCACATTCAATACAATTTAATCACTCAATTATGCATATGCA